>JAODAL010020334.1:0-69709 GCA_025379985.1 Phyllomedusa bahiana | reverse complement strand
TTAAACCAAATTCTGGGATCCCACCAGTCCCATTGCGCCAGGCCCCTGAAATTTCCGGGCCGAGAACCTTTCTCTACGCCAAACGGGAAAAGTGCCTTTTCCCACCAGACCACCTTTCCCCTTTCCTTGGATACATAATAAGGACAAGGGTCTGCGAGGGACCCCTACCAAACCCTCCGCCGTCCTACAGGGGCCACGACCTTTTGGCCCTTTGGGGGCCATACAACCTTTTTGGGGCTTGCCAATTTTTACCAAACAGTTTACCCCAACTTTCCCTCGACTTTGGTACCCCTTTTTGGGTGGATCCACAAAAAAAGCATGCCAACCCAAAAACCTTTTTTCAAATTAAAGGGCAGTTTTTCGCCTCCCCTTTTGTTATCCCGCCCTGTTTCCCGGAAAAAACCCTTCTTTTTAAAAAGTTACCCCCCCCTTTTTGGGGCTGGAAAGGGGTCCTCACCAAAAGGGGCCCAAGGGAAAACCCCCGGGATTGTGGGTTTTTTTTCCCAAAGGACCTTTTCCCCGGGGCGGAAAGAAACTAAAACCATGGGGGATCGAGAATTTTTGGGGCCCTTTTAAGCGGGCTCGGGAAAGAATGACGCCCCCCCTTCCTGGAGGGTGCTTTTTTTTCCCGTGAAATCTTCACTGACCACAAAAATCCCTCTACCCCCAGCACGAAACTTTAAAAAACCCTCCCCAACCGAGGTGGCCCTCAGTTTTTTCCCCCCGGGTTTTAAACCACGAAAACCCTTTTTCCGCCCCGGCAAAAAAAAAAAACGCAAGGCTGAGGGCCCTTTCTCGTCCTTTTTATTTTGTGGAAAAGAAGAGGTCGCTCCACAGCATATGTCCCTTAAAAACTTTCTGGAAACCCGGGTGGCCCCTTTTTAAAACCCCAACGGGCCCCCAGGTTTTAAGACATATGTGCGGCCTGCGCTCCTTTTTAAAAGGGGTCTAAAAAGGGGGGTCTTTGCTCTCCCATAGTTTGGACCCCCTGGGGTACGGGGGTCCTGTTCCTTGTTTCCCCCTTTTTTTCCTGGTGGCCGGTCTCCGCCCCCGAGGGAAAGGGATTTCAAAAAACCCGTACCACCGCCCCCGGGGCCAACCCAAGTCACCTCAAATTAAAACCCTGCAGGCTACCCCAACCTCTGCCATTATTTACAGCCCCCTTGGGGCCCATATTCAAATTGACCTTCAAACCCCCAAACCCCCCCCCCTCGGAGGGAAATGGGGGTTTATCTGGGGGGGTCAACGGACCTTTTTTCCCAAAATTTGGCACATTTCCCGCCCTTTTGCCGGGCCTTCCCTTTGGGCGCCTGGGCTGCCAATCTTTTTTTAAACATATCTTCCGACTGCATGGATCCCCTTGCATATATTTTTCGGATCGGGGATTTAAATTTGGGTATCGAGTTTTTTGGCGGGGCCCTTTTGGGTTCGCTAAACAGTGGAACGGGCCCTTCTCTTCGATATCACCCACAACCCAATTTCAAGTGGAGAGGGTGAATCAAGTTTTTGGGAAACCTTTATTTTCCCGCCCTTACTTTTTAAAGACAAAAAGTTTGGGCCCCCAGTCTTTTTCCCCTTGGGGGGAGTTTTGTATATTTCCCTGGGCTCGGGATTTGTTTGGGGCCCATCCCCCTTCATTGTCTTTGGGGGACCCCCCGCCCACCCCCCTTCCCCCTGCCCTCGCCCTTCCTTTGTCACTGCTGTGATAATCTGCGTCGCGAACTATCTGCCGTTGGAAGGAGTCACGTCCTATCTCTGCTTCTGCCTCGGGACCTGTTGAAGATCCAGCGGACAGAAAAGAAGACCCCCTCTTCCTTTGTCCGAGGGGATAGGGTATGGGGCTGTCTGCCAGGTGATGTCCACTTCTAAAATCCCTGCTACAAGCTGGGCACCGTTTTTTTAGCACTTTGAAGTCTAGGGCATTCTATCCGGTGGCCTACAAGCTCCGGCTCCCTCCAAATGATGCGCATCCCAAAACTCCTTCCACGTTCCCTGTTGAAACGGTCGTACCTAACCGGTTTTCCTCGGTCGGGGTTCCACCGTCCTCCAGTGCTGACTCCACCATTATTTTTACCGTCATTGGAAATTTTGACATGAAGTACGGTTAGGGGGAGACGAATTTTTTTGGTCTTTTTGGAAGGGTTTGGGGCCAGAGGAAGGTTTGGGGACCGGGGGGGAGGACATCCGGAAAACCCGGGGTTTTTGATGGGTTTTTGGGGGCGGGGAGGAGGGGACCCCGAAGGGGGGGTACTTTTACGGGTGTCCCTGCACCCCTGTCGGGCTGGGGGCACACCCGCACCCCTGCTGCGGCCCTGCTCCGGCAATGCCGCGGCTCCGCCCCCGCGCCCCGGCTCACTGCTCTAGCCGCACTTACCCCCCCTCCTGTTCTGGGCCAAGCGTCCCTCCTGGGGCTGGCTGGGTGCCGTCACCCCCTAGGCACGCGCGCGGCTGCACCCAAATTTAAAAGGACAGGAGCCAAAAATTTGGTTCCATCGGGGCTGACCCTATTTAAGTCCCCCCATTCCCCGTAACCTTGCAGAATTGATGAGCCCTGTGCCTTGAGGGGAAGCTTTTTCATTAGTGTTTTGTTTTTTCCGTTCCTACCTTTTTTGCTCCTCCCCCCCCCCAAACAAAACCTTGCTGCTGCCCCCCGGGGCGTCGTGGGGCTGTTTTTTCGGGGCTGGGGCCCCAATAAAACCCCCGGGCCCCCCAGTCCCCGGGGCTCCAGCCGCCCCCGTGGGCGGACACCGATGGCCCTTCACGCATGTGCTCCCCTGGACCACACTAAGCTGAGGGCTTCTGCGGAGCATAGGCGAGGCTCCGCCCCCAACAGTGTCGGACCCCCCAGGTCCTAAACCGCGAGGCTGCCGGGTCCTCACCCGTGGACCCGCCCGGCCCGGGTTTCCCCCTAAAACCCGGCGAGGGGGTCGCGATGAGGGGGAATGTCATGGGCCGCCCACTCCCTTTCCCCTTTGGGGGCCCGCCCCAGCGCGTCAAAAGGGCCGTGGGGCCCGAGGACCCTGCCTGGGAGGAGCGCGGCCCCCGCCGGGGGAGTTTAGGGTGAGGAATTGAAATTTTTTTTATTTTTAAACCCCCGTTTTTACCTTTTCTCAGTCCCCCTTTATAAAACTCCCGTTGGGCCCCAAAATCCCTCCCGGGGCCCCCCAAAATATCCCGGGCCTGGGCCCCCCTTTACCCCCTGCCTGTTGGCCCCCAAAAATCCCGCCTTTTTTCCCCCCTTTCCCCTCCGGGGTGGGCCCCCAAAATACTCCCCTGTGCCCCTTTTTAATGCCCGGGCCCCATGGGGAAACCCCAAATTTTTTCCCCCTGCCTGCCCCCCCAAATTACTGCCCTGTGCCCCAAAAACCCCTGCCGGGCCCCCCCTTTCCCTCCCTTTGGGGCCCCCCTTATACTGCCTGTGCCCCTATATGCCTCCCTGGGGCCCCCTTATACTGGGCCCGTGGCTCCCTTTATAGGGCCTTTTGGCCCCAATATCCCTCCCTGGGGGCCCCCATATCCCTGCCTATGGCCCCTTATACTCCCC
Organism: Phyllomedusa bahiana; assembly: GCA_025379985.1. Lineage (NCBI taxonomy): Eukaryota > Metazoa > Chordata > Amphibia > Anura > Hylidae > Phyllomedusa > Phyllomedusa bahiana. The sequence goes on along the minus strand of JAODAL010020334.1, from coordinate 66,165 downwards.
GGGGGCCCCTTATCCCTGCCTGTGGCCCCAAACCCCCTCCCTGGGGCCCCCCCTTTTTTACGGGCCTGTGCCCCTATTTTGCCTCCCTGTGGCCCCCATTTTTAACTGCCCGGGGCCCCATATACCTGGGGCCCCCCATATCCCTGCCTGTGGCCCCCATATACTCCCTGGGGCCCTCCTTTTCCCTATTTGTGCCCCTATATGCCTGCCTGTGGCCCAATACCGCCCGGGGCCCCATATCCCTGCCTTTGGCCCCCATACCCCCGCCTGTGGCCCCCCTTTTCCTGCCCAGTGCCCCCAAAATCTACTGCCCCTTTTCCCAAGGGGACCCATATTTCTCCCTAAGTGCCCCTATATCCCTTTTTTTTGGGGGCCCCCAAATATACTCCCCTCAGTCCCCCATAAACTGCCTGTGGCTCCAAACTTCCCTTTCAGCCCCCCTATGTACCTGCCTGCCCCCCCAATTACTTTTGCCTGTGCCCCCCTATAAACTGACCTTTTGGGCCCCCAATAACCTGACGGGGCCCCAAATTAATTCCCTTTCCCTTTTGTGGGGCCCTTTTCCCCTGTTTTGTGGGCCCCCATATATCGTGGGCCTCATTTTTACGGCTTCATGTCCCTATATACCTAATTTGGGGGGACTGCTTTCCCTAAAATTAAAAGGAGTTGCTGGAAAGTGGGGAATTTAAGATATTTGTGCCCAAAATCCCGGGGAGAGTTTTGGCCGGGAGCAATCAGCATGAAGGTGTAAACCCGGGAAATGGAAAAGGGAAAAGGGAAAGTGAACGACGTGACAGAAAAGACGTCTCCGGTGAGGTCACTAAATTAACTGCAGGGGGTAATCACTTAAATGTTGAAAGAGCCTACAAAAACCAACTAGTAATTCACCACTATTGGTCCCTGTAGGGCGGAATATATGTCTCTGGGGCCTGTTTGCGTGGATAGTACAGGGTGGGGGTTGCGTTCAGCAGGGTCGGCAGGATTTTTTGGACCCCCTTTTTAAGTATTAATATTTTGGGGGTTTTTGGTTTTTTGGTTAGGGGGGTTTTGGGAAAAATTAACTTTGTCTTTAATTTTTTTTCCTTTGTGTAGGGGGATTTTTGGTGACTGTTTGGGGGTATTGTCATATAAAGGTGGAATTCTGAAAAAGAAATTTGTCTTTGGTGATTTTTACTGAAACAGTGACTCTGAGGAGATGGAGGGGATCTGGTGGGATGTGCAGAAATTAGGACGAAAAAGGGTTTTTCTCTGAAAAAAACATCCGCAGTTCACAAGGGGGGGCCAAAAAAATGTCGTGTGAACCCAGCCCCTACCCAAAAAACAAAAAGGGCCCGAGCCCCGGAGTTTTAGACCAGCAACCCCCCTGCCTGCCCGACTTTCTGCCTGCCCCCGACTACACCCCCTTTGCCAAAAGTTTCTGTCCCGCCACACCTGGGGCAGCCACCGCAACAAGTCCCGTAGGGTAGCGACCTGTACAATCCGCCGCAGCAAGTCCACCCCCGCTTTGCGGCGGGCTCGGGGGAAAAAACCCGGGCCCCCTATTTTAGATTCCGCCCCCCTGGCGTGGCTATTACCACGTTGGGTAGCCCAGAGGATCCACTCCCTGATCGTTACCTAGGTAAATTGCCAGGTCTTTCCGGGGGGCTCGTCTCTCTTTCTTTGATATCTCCCTTTCAAGTATGGTGTCATCTGCCCGGGCAGCGTCAGGTTGCAATCCATCATCCACCCTGAACAAGGCTGCGCTGTCCCTGGGTTCAGATGCAGTTTTTAACCCTTAAATTTTCCGGGGCCGCATGGAAATGGAAACAAGAAAGTGGTGATTATACTGGGACTTTTTTTTTGGAACATTACCTCCTTAGTCACTGATGGCTGTGACCTGGGAAGGACTGTGTTTTGAAATATAAAGTTAACCACTGCCGTGAAATATACCACTTGCCAGGGAAAGTAAAGGGGCTTAAAATTGATTGAGCTCAAAAAACTTTGTCCCTTCTGTCATTTCTGCATGAACCCCAAAGGGCACCTCACACCCACACATCGGCAGTTAAGGGAGAGACCCCACCAGAGGTGCCCGGGGGAACGACCACCTTTTGTCATTTTTTGGATGGTTTTTGGGGTGACGGTTCATCTGGGGGTTTTGCGGATTCGCCCTCCCCCAAACCCATCGAAATCACTCTTCCACTCAAAAACCATGCAGAAGATTAAACTTTTCAAAGCTTTTCGAACGCCACGGTGAAAAAAATCATCTGGCAGGGTCCACTCATTTTCTTTAAAGTTTTTGGGGAAGGTCTGAAAACTTTTTGAAACTCTGCCCAATTCCTTCCCGTGTGGATGGACCAAGGCATGTTCACAGGTTAAATTGGGCGTATTTCGTCCCGATTTTGCGCATACCCCCCAAAAATTAGGGAAAATCCACACCTCAAAAACTAGATTAGCCCCCCTCTCCCCACTCGCACAATACCAGCGGGGAGATAAGTAAAATGTCAATTATTCACGGCGTTTACCCCCCGGTAATGCATGTCTATGGGCCGGGGGCTCTAGCCCCCCCCCCGCTGGAGCTCCGAACACCCCGGCGAAATTTTGGGGGCCAATTAGGCCCGAATTATGCCGTGAAAACTTACCTAACGTTGCAAGATATGTAAATTTTCACAAGGAAGTTTCTATAGAAAAACACATTTACTAATTTGCAAAATGGAAAAAGTAAAAAGGTAAAATAAAGTTATTTTCATGACCCACAATTGACGTATCTGTACCCCTTTTTTTTTTATGTTTTATTATTTTGGAAACCCCCCCTTTTTTCACACTAAACCACGCATAAAACTGTCTAGGTCTAAAACTCTCTTTGTTGCCCCTTTCCAACCAATCAGAGCCCATAGCAACCATCCAAGACCCTTCCCCCCTTTTCCGAGCACTATGGGGGACATGTAGAATTTCCCCGGCTGTAGACCTTTTTAATCACTTTTGGGGATTAAAATGCCCAAATGTAGAACCCCGTTCTTCTACAGGTCATACTACAGGGAGTGTGAGCCAATGCCACAAGTCGGTCAGGCCCCCCTTTACCCCGGGCTGGCTTTCTTTGCAGGGCATACAAAAACAGGTGGCAGTGAAGCCAATACCACAAAATCTGGCTCAGGGACCACTTTACCCTGGGCTGGTCTTTCTTTTACAGGTCATACTACAGGGCAGTGTAAGCCCAAAACCACAAGTCTGGTCAGGCACCACCTTTACCCTGGTTTGGCTGTCTTCTGCAGGTCAACAACGGGGGATGTAGAGCCAATACCACAATCTGGCTCAGGCCCCCCTTTCCCTGGTCTGTTTCTTTGCGTCATCATACGGGGCGTGTAACCCAAAGCCACAAGTTGGGTCCCGCCCACCTTTAAACCCGTGCTGGTCTTTTTCTACAGGTCATACAACAGGGGTGTAGAGCCAATCCACAAGTCTGGTCAGGGACCACCTTTACCCGGTTTGCTGTTCTTTCCCGGCATACATACAGGGCGTGTAAGCCAAACACAAATTCTCAGGGACCACCTTTACCCTGGGCGCTTCTGCAGGTTTATACATAAGGCGCAGTGTAAGCCAATACCACAAAGCCTGGCCAGCACCCCCTTTTCCCTCGTCTGTTCTTCTGCAGGGCATACAAAAAAGGTGCAGTGTAGACCAATACCACAAGTCTGGCTCAGGCACCACCTTTACCCTGGTTGGCTGTTTTTTTCTGAGGGCATCATACAGGGGCAGTGTGAGCCCAAAACCACAATCTGGGTCAGCACCACCCTTTTTCCCCGGTCTTTCTTCTGCAGGTCATAAAATACAGGGCAGTGAAGATCAATACCCAAGTCTGGCCCGACCACCTTTTTCCCCGGCGTTCTTCTGCGGTCATACATAAAAGGGCAGTGGGGGGCCAAACCCCAATCGGGCTCAGGCACCACCTTTAACCCCGGCTGGCTGTTCTTTTGCAGGGCAACATAAGGGGAAGAGAGCCAATCCACAAGTCTGGCCAGGGACCACCTTTACCCTGGGCTGTTCTTTTTGCGGTCATACATACAGGGGAGTGAACCAAAACCACAAATTGGCTCAAGGCACCACCTTTACCCTGGGCTGGCGTTCTTTGCAGGGCATCATACAGGGTAGTGTAAGCCAATCCACAAGCGGGTCAGGGAGCACCTTTTCCCTGCGGGTTTTTTCTCAGGGGCAACATACAGGGAAGTGTAGAGCCCAAAACCACAATTGGCTCGGACCACCTTACCGGCTGGCTTTCTTTGCAGTCATACAACAGGGCAGTGTAGTGTCAATACCCAATCTGGCTCAGGCACCACCTTTACCCGGGTCTGTTCTTCTGCAGGTCATACATACAGGGCAATGAAAGAGCCAATACCACAAGCCCTGGCTCAGCACCACCTTTTACCCTGGTCTGTTTTTTTCTGCAGTTCATATATAACAGGGCAATGTAGAGCCAATACCAAAATCTGGGCTCAGGCACCACCTTTTAACCCGGGTTCTGGCTGTTCTTCCTGGCAGGTCATACATACAGGGCAGTGTAAAGCCAAAAACCACAAATCTGGCTCAGGCACCACCTTTACCCTTTTCCTGGCTGTTCTAACCGTTCTGCGGCCAAAGTTTTGGCATCAAAGAATCATAAATGTGTCTACTTCTACTAATGTGGGGATGCCCCCAGAACGCCACAAAACTTTTGTCGCGCTAAAAAGTGTCTTTGGGGGCAGTACCGAGGCACTTATCGCACCACAGTTTTGGAGGGGCACCTGTTCATACATCTATAAAACTGGTCAAACTACAGCTTTTTGAGGCTAGAATTCCTGCGCAGCCCCGTTCTTATATGTCACCCTATATAAAATAAAAGGGGGCACTCTGGTTGCAAATGGAACAAAGACAGGCCCTAAAGCCTCAGTATGAAAACTGTCTGGGGCTAAGCTATGTTCACACGGTGTATTTGCAGGTGCGTAATTTACGCCCCGCAATTACGCCGTGTGACCGGGGCGGGGCGGGAGCGGGGACTGAGCAGGGGCCGTCACTTCGCCAGCCCATTGACTTGAATTTGCAGGTTTGGGGCGTATTTGCGGCTAGAAATTCACAGGTCAATTATCTCCCCGCCCGGCGGCTTCGCCGGGCGGGGAGAGGAGACCTAGTCCCATAGTTCTCTATGAGAACTGTGAATTACCGTAATGAATGGGGTGTTTTCGGCCCTAATTGGCGCACTTCCGGCGCGTAATTACGGACCGAAATAAAGGCCCATTTTAAGCCGTGTGAACATGGCTTTAGGGCTTTCTTTGTTGCCCAAAACAAACCAATCAGAAACGCATAGCACCAATCAGAGCGCCCCTTTCATGTCATATAGTGCTCTGGAAAAATAAAAGGGAACGCTGATTGGTTGCTATGGGCAACAAAGAATGTCTTAGACCTAGACACTTTTCATACATGTCCCTATATATCTTACTGTATTGTCAGTTTTATACAGAGACCAATGGAAGAATAGACAGTATTTTTGAGGTATTTTCCCCTCTAAGTGTTAGGCCTCGTTCACACGGCTTATTTGTGCGCGGATTGGAGCCGTACTGCGCGCCGGATTTGCGCTGCAGTATGGCTCCAATCCTTCGAATTAATTAAGGTAATTCACAGTTCTCATAGAGAACAGTGGATTCCGTCGCTCCTCCCCGCTCGGGGAGAAATTGACATGCACATTATCCAGGCGCAATACGCACAGTGGATAATGAAAGTCTATGGGGCCTTATTCAAGCCGTAATTGCGAGCGAAATCCGGCTCGCAATTACGGCTTGAATAAGCCGTGTGAACCGGCCTATACAGTGATCCCTCAAGTTACAATGGCCTCAGGATACAATTTTTTTCAACATACAATGGTCTTTCCAGGGACATTATATATTGAGGGGGTTTCAAGATACAATGTCCCAACACTGATTCAGCCAATGATCATGAACGTTTTACCTTGTAAAACCAGTTTTTAGTAAAGTGAGGTGCATGCAGTGATTGGCAGTCTAGAAGCTACAGTACAGTGCGGTACTACAAGAATACTTGCCAACTTTTGAAAGTGGAAAAGTGGGAGATTTTAAGGGGCGGCACACTGCATGGCCACGCCCATCTTGTTGGTGCAACACGCCCCTTAGAAAAAGCCACACCCACTCCACCTAAATGCATAACAGCTCTGGAAGAAAGCCAGGTAAATGCCCCTCTAGCCAGGTAGTGCCCCCTATAGCCAGATAGTGCCCTATTAGCCAGCAGTGCCCCCTAATAGCCAGGAAGATGCCCCTATAGCCAGGTAATGCCCTTATAGTCAGGTAGTGCCCCTTATAGCCAGTTAGTGACCCCTAATAGCCAGGCAGTGACCCCTAATAGCCAGGTAGTAGCCCCTCTATAGCAAGGTACTGCCCCCTCTTGTAGCCAGGTAGTGCTCCCTATAGCCAGGTAGTGCCCCCTTTGTAGCCAGGTAGTGCCCCCTCTTGTAGCCAGGTAGTGCCCTCTTGTAGCCAGGTAGTGCCCCCTTTGTAGCCAGGTAGTGCCCTCTTGTAGCCAGGTAGTGCCTACTCTTGTAGTCAGGTAGTGCCCTCTTGTAGCCAGGTAGTGCCCCCTTGGTAGCTAGGTAGTGCCCCTTGTAGCCAGGTAGTGCCCCCTTGTAGCCAGGTAGTTGCCCCCTTGTAGCCAGTAGCCCGGTAGTGCCCCTTGAGCCAGGTAGTGCCCCCTGTAGCCAGTGCAGTGCACCCTTATAGCCAGGTATTGCCCCCTTGTAGCCTGGTATTGCCCCCTGGAGCCTGGTATTGCCCCCTGTAGCCAGGTATTGTCCCCAGTAGCCAGGTATTGCCCCCAGTAGCCAGGCATTGTCCCCAGTAGCCAGGTATGCCCCATGTAGCCAAGTAGTGCCACATATAGCCAGGTATTTCCCCCAGTAGCCAGGTAGTGCACCATGTAGCCAGGTATTGCCCCCAGTAGTCAGGTAGCACCCCAATAGCTAATAAAAAAAATAAATCAAAACTACTCACCTCACCAGGCTCCCAGCAACCCATCCAGCTCCCGACGATCTCCTCAGCGTCGCAGGGGAGTGAGTACATCCGTGCGTCACGCCCCCTGCGACGCTGATCTGTATGTACAGCGCACACCGGCGCTGTACATACAGGGGGAGAAAGCAGGAGGGGAACGATCCACCCTGCCTCCTCCCTGTACGGCAGCTGCACGGAGCGTGCAGCTGCTGACTGACTGTGTGGCTGCGGCCACACAAGTCAGTGATGACGCGCCGGGCGGTGAGTGGCCCGCTGCGGCCCGCTTTCACCCCCCTGTAGGAGCGGCGCCAGAGTAGCGTCCGGACGCTTCTCCGGCGCCGCGGTCCTTTAAAGAACCCCCACTTGCCTGCTGGCGGCGAAAGGTTCGCCGACTCTGCCGGGGTGGCGGGGAGGACCCCCATTAGCGGGACCCCCCCCCCCAAAGCGGGAGAGGTGGCACGTATGACTACAAGTCCTGTACTGCTCTTACATGTATTATGAGGTGAATGCAGTGATTGGTGTTCTAGTAGAGCCCCTCTACAATACCGTGCGGTACTACAAGTCCTGTACTGCTCTAACATGTATTAGTGAGGTGCATGCAGTGATTGGTGGTCTATAGCGCCTCTCTACAGTACAGTGCAGTACTACACGTTCTGTACTGCTTTTACATGTATTAGTGAGGTGCATGCAGTGATTGGTGATCTATAGCGCCTCTCTACAGTACAGTGCAGTACTACATGTCCTGTACTGCTCTTACATGTGTTAGTGAGGTGTGAGGTGATTGGTGTTCTAATAGCGCCTCTCTACAATACAGTGCGTTACTACATGTCCTGTACTGCTCTTACATATATAAGTGAGGTGTATGCAGGGATTGGTTGTCTAGTAGCGTCTCTTAACAGTGCGGTACTACATGTCCTGCACTGCTCTCACATATATAGGTGAGGTGTATGCAGGGATTGGTTGTCTAGTACCAGCTCTTGACAGTGCGGTACTGCATGTGCTGTACTGCTCTTACATGTGCCATGGATGACGTCTCCTTTGAGGGAACCATTTTTTTATTCTGGTCCTTTGTACATAAAGTACATTCTGCTTCATTTTCTTCTTCATTTTGCATTATGTTGGGGACATTTTGGGGACTCAGAATCAGTTACTAGTTTAACATAAAGTTATGGTTTCAATACAATACAATGGTTATCCTAGAACCAATTCAGGGATTGCTCTACTTACCCCGAAGAGGTACCATGCATTTGTACATGGAGCACCAGCCACTCCATGATTAGCCTCCAGGCACACAGATATTGCCATGTGCATAAGTCCGTAGAGGTGGCTATATACATTAAATAATCATCAGTTTGCAGAGATGCTGCAGAAACACAGCTCATAGCATTTCTAATGTATTAACATGTTTGGCAATAATTGCACAATAGTGTTTGCTTTCTGGTTAACCTCTTACTCAGACTCTATAACCTATACTTCCTATAAATTACTTCACGTTGCATGGTAACCCTCATTGCTCTTCTGTCAGCCCGGGGTGAGTATGTCCCTACTCTTACTCCTTGGGTAATGGCTTTAATTTTGTCTTTCTTATCATTAGTAGCACCAGAGATGGATCCTCTCATGTAATAGATGAAGATTTGCTTGTTTGTTGCTTACACCTGTGATAATTATGGCTTTTCTTTGTTGTTTTAGAATGTATGGCTCGGTCTACACAGCAATTTGAAAATGATGCCCAAAACCCGACGGCATTTTCACATTGCTGGACCGCGCTGCAGCACTGTTTTTATTTGCGCAAAGAAAACGTGCTCGGATTTTGGACTCCCGGTGGTCCGGGACATGGGCTGCATGGGAATCTGACGGCAGTCCGGCACAATATACAACATGCTCTATCTCCTGCCGGACACTTTTAGGTTTTGGAAACCCTCAGATATGTAATCTACAGCACGGATTTTCTATTGAAGGCTACACAGCACAGGTTACAGTTGAATTTTCTATTGTGGTCTATGGGGACTGGTTACAGTCTTTTTTTTTTTGGCGGATTCTAAATACTGAATCCATTGAAAAACTGACCAAAATCCAGTGCTGTGTAGACATAGCCTATGATTAGCAGAACTATCAGTTGTTTCTTCCCTTATCCTTAGGGGCCGTTCACACGGCTTATTCTGTGACTGATTCCAGCCGTACTGCGCGCCGTATTTGCGCTGCAGTACGGCTGAAATCCGTCTCAGTCATTATGGTAATCCACAGTTCTCATAGAGAACTATGGATTCCGACTCCTCTACCCGTTCGGCGAATCCGCCGGGCGGGGAGAAAGTAACATGCACATTATTTACGGCGTGTACGCGCCGTGAATAATGAATGTCTATGGGGCCGTCGAGCTGCCGGCCCCCCACCCCCACTGCACGGCAGTCGGCGTAATTGCGGGGCGACATCCGTCCCCACAATTACGTCGGCAATAAGCCGTGTGAACATTACCTAATTGTGTCAGTGTGTTTGAATATATGTTATTCATAGTTTTTTTTATCTATTAGGTTTATCCTTCTGTAGCATCTCTAAAACACAGTCATGAAAATGTATTTCACATTTTTTTTAAATTATTTTTGATCCCCGGAGGCCGTGTCAATATTTCACTCTCTCTCTAAGGCAATGTTCACACGGCTTAAAGTGGGACGTATTTCGCCCCGTATTTTGCGCCGTATTGCGCTCAATACGGGGAGAGATACATCCCAGTCATGACGGTAATCCACAGTTATCATAGAGAACTATGGATTACGTCTCCTCTCCCTGCTCGGACAATGCGGCGAGCAGGGAGAGAAGTGACATGTCAATTATTCACGGCGTATACGAGCCGCTAGTAATGAATGTCTATTGGGCCAGCGGGGTGCCGGCCCCCTGCCCGCCCCTGCTGCACGGCAGCCGGCGTAATTGCGGGGCGGAATCCGTCCCCGCAATTACGCCGGCAATAAGCCGTGTGAACTGGCCCTAAGGGTACGTTCACACGGTGTGTTGGGTCCGTGTGAACTTACGTTTTTAGATGCGTGTTTGGGTCCATCTAGATGGACGCAAACACGCATCTCACAATGAGCACTGAGATTTTACACGGCTCACAATGTAACACACCTAACGGTGTTCAGACGAGTGATCGCTGATGTGTGTTTAATTGCGTCTTTCTGCTGCGTCTTTCGGATCCGTTTCAAGAATTGACATGTCAATTCTTGATCCAAAAGACGCAGCAGGAGCCCTATAATAAACTATAGGGTGCGATCCTGCTGCATCCAACACGTATCCAAACACGCAGCTGTGCATTGGATACGTGTTGGCTCCACTTAGGGTCCAATTACCGCTGCATTTTTGGATGCGATTTTTGGATCCAAAACGAATCCAAAATCGGATCCAAAAATGCAATGTGAACGACCCCTAAGATTTTTCTATGCAAATAATGGAAAAAAGCCACAACATTATAAATACACCCTTACTAAACCAAAAAATTAATTTTCCATTTCCTTCTGTGTAAGAAGTAAGATGGGTGGATTCATGTTAAACTTCTACGGCTCTTAAGAGGCTTCTTTCAGCATCTGGAGTTCAGCCCTCAGGTTGCAACCTACCATAGGCCATCCTAGTCCTTGGCTATCTGACCCCAGTTTGAATTCTTCTCCAGTTGTAGAAGATCTTCTTCTCGGTGGATTGATTTCTTTATATTCATTGTCAGACTAATCTCTCTGAATATTTAAATAAGACCGTCTCCTCCAATACTCCAGTATGCATTTTTAGGCATAAAATACTGTATATATTTAAAAAAGTTTTTTCTTTTTTAAATTGTTTTGACTACGCAAAGTGTTTTGGCTGTGAGTGTACTATTTCCACATTTTGATGCAGTCTTTGAAGCCAAAATTAAAAAAATGATTAAAAAAAGAAAGGGTCGCTGTTTGCACGTACAGCACGTGACCATTGAGGCCAATGATTTGTCAGTTGACCAGTGTTGGAATTGCAGTGGTCTTCGAGGGAAGTGCCAGTTATTTTTTTAATTTTACAGCAGTCCCAGCATGTACAATGGTTTGCAAAAATGTTGGACAACTACTTTAAGTAGTTGATTTTATTTTCTTCAGGACAGGAGCTCAAAAGTTTGATAGTTACAGAACACAGAAGTGGTACAAACACTTGAAAGTTTAACCCTGTGATTTACTTTTGAGTGGCCCCTTACCAAGAAGACCGTGCACAGTGCTTCTATGGGTCTCTGGAAGGCTACCCCCTGTCAAAGCCTGACCACCTTAGAGCTTCTCATGGGGTTGTACCAACCACTTTCTATAAATCTGTCCTTAGATTTTGTGGGTCTAAGTAATGCGTAATTGTTACCAACTCACCCAACTTGCAGTATCTGCAACATAGTAGAGCTATTAAAAAGGTTTTTCGAGACTTTCAGAAAAAAAACTCTTTACCACCTCCCACTGTGCTAAAGTAAAAGAAAAGCCAATACTTACCTCTCCCATCACCACTGTATGAGAGCTGCCAGAGGTCCAGTGTCCACCCCTCTCCAGTCTATCACTGATGACGTCACTTTCATAGATCATATGATGATGCAACCAATCTGGATGTACAGCATGTGCCCAAAGAGGTCAGTGATTGGCTGCAGCATCTTGTGATCCGTGAACGTGACATCATCAGTGAGGAACTGGGGGGAGACACTGGACCTCTGGCAGCGCTGGAACAGTGATATTGGTAGGGGTAAGTATAGGTTCATTTTCCATTTAAACACAGTGGGAGGTGGTACGGAGGTTTTTAAAAGTCTTGGAAAACCCCTTGAATAGTCCTGAAATTAGCTCTTGTTTAACCATACAGGTCAATGTTGATAGACCACCCTTAACAGGTTAACTGCACCTTGCAACATTGATTGTACCAGTTGCAACTTAAAGGGGTTGTCTCACTACATTGATTCATCTCACCTCAGTCCTGTTTTCTTGGTTTCATTTTGAATTCAGGGGCGTGTTTACTGGCTTCCACTAGGCTGCAGTAGAAGCCAGGTCTGTAGCTATAGCAACCAGTGTGTCAGCCTATCATGAGGGATCAAACAGGTCTGTAGCTACTGTATAGCGACCTAAACACCTAATGCAGCCCATACAAGGGGGGATATCTAGGAATACGTAGGATACTGTTAATGGACACATATTGCAAAGTGACTTGTTTTTGCAAGATCTTCAACATAAAATTCAATCCTTGTAGTGAGACTATTCCAGAGTAGGAGTTCTTCTCTAACTCCTATATACCTGTCAGAGACAAACTAGGTTTTTCCCACTGTTTTAGCCAGTTCATTCAATTCACCAGATTTCCTTTCAAGCCTCAGTCTTGCACTCTATTTCCCCAGTCTCCGTGACTGCACAAGTCTAACTTGACACTCTTACAAGAGCCCCCATGGCTTACCCTAAACTCATTTGATTCTACCAGCCCTCTTGCCTATAGGACTGAAATGGGCATGCTCTTCACAGGACACAGGGCAACTCATCCCCACTATATGCTAGTAGATTACTATCATTCAACCCCCAAGTTCTTTTGACAGCCCATACGGACTTCTCTGTGGTTTCTCTCAGAGCTGAAATTCTTACACAGCCCCCTTGGCCTCTTTGACTTTTCCAGGGTTGAAGGTCTACACAACCTAAACAATCAACTGGACACTTCCCTTGGCCAGTGCAATGACTACCTCTCCGTGATGTCACTCTGGCCTGGCTATGCTGTGCTCTTCTGACACCTCTTTTTCTTTGGGTCCCTCTCACAATTTCATAAGACCCACCACATAGCCTCTATTTAGACACATCATCACTTGGTTCAGATTCCAGCCCAACAACTAGTTCCCCACAGGACAAGCTCCAGCCTACCCTCTCTACAAGGCCAGCTACAGATTTGTTGAGCGCCTTTCCTACACTCTCTTTAACTAATCTCTCCAGCATTTGGGGAGGTGTTTCAGATCCCCAACACTCATACCTACATCAGCACTCTTTGCCCTCATGCTGGAGTCTCTTCCTACAAGACGGCAACCAGGAAACTACCATTCCTGCTGCCCTGCTACTCTGACCAGGTGCCGTCATGTATTTTGGCCTACTCAGAATACAAGGCGCTTAGACAGCGCAGGACAACAGCAGAATTTAATAGTGTACAAACAACAAATATGATAGTATACACACATTATGAACATGGTGTATACAAAAACATATACATGACCCTTACAACATGATGCCAAAACAATTCTCTATCACAATATGCTAACAGGAAAAGGAAAATGTTTACCCCTTTTTTTTCTCCTCCCTAGCTGAAGATCGACTCCAAGAAAGTCAATGGGTCTATTTTGTGCTGGTGCGGAGAGATCGATTAAATTTTGACTTAAAAACTAATAAAACATTTTAGGCTTAATGTATTTTAAAGGGGTTGTTCATTTCAAAATAGGCTTCAGAATAAGGGGGCATGAAAACAAGAACTTTGCAATTAAGCTTGTATTCACTTTTTCCCCTTATTTTCGTTTTTTTTAACGATCCCAGGGTGGTGGATCCCCCCCCTTGCATTTCACGGAGAGCCATTTACTTTTGTTGGGGCCCCCCGGTTGTTTCACGGTTTGCTTTCCCCCTTTCACTAAAATAAGGACCGGGACTTTTTACTCTACACCCAAAAAAACGAAAACACTGCGGGGTTCTAAATCAAAATTGGCAAATTTGGGGTCGACCCTGCCCCTGACCAATTTGGGGGGCCTACAATTTCTCTCTGCACCCCCACAAAAACACATTGCAGCGATTTACAATCAAAAAAACCACATTTTTGTTTCTCCTTTAACCCCCTCTAGAAGGGGGATTTGCCGTTCAAAAAGCTGATTCAACTGAACAAAATTCCCACTTGAAGGAAAAGGGAGATCAGTGCTCAGCTAATTGAATCAGCCTTGGTATATAACCTTACAAAAAAATCATAAAAACGGGAAACTGTGATTCAAAGGGGGGTATCCGAAGCCAGCTAAAGTGGGGGGGTGTGTCCCCCCGGGGAAAAAAACGCACCTATTTAGATTTAAAAGCTAAGCTAGAACACCAAAACAAAGAACTTTCTAAGCGTCCCACATTTATAAACTTTTTGTGATCTTTTTCGTTTATTAACTTTTCAAAAGCTTTTTGTGCAAGAAAAACGGGAAAGACCAAAAGGGGCCCTTTCTGGGTTATAGAAAAGGGGGAAAAGCAAAAACAAAAATTCCATTTACTGAAATAGCCAGTTTGTCTCTCAGGAATAGTGGGGCCGCCCTTTTTGGGGTAGTTATGGGCACGAGCCTGAGTGCTCCCACACAGCGATCCTTTTTTGGGGCCAAGGGGCTTGTCACCTTTCATAAAAACCTCCCCAAGCATAATTATAGGGGGGGTCATAACCCCATACAAAAATTTTTCTTTGGCTTTGCTCTCGGGGCAACTGACTTGACCTCTAGCTTGGACTTGGCTTTTTATCCACCTTCTCTCCCTTCCTTCAGGTTAATTAGCCCCAAAAAAAAAACCCCCTTCTTTTGGGTGGGGTTTGCCTTTCCCCCTTAAGCTGTACCAAAAACACCTTTCCCTGCAAGTGCCTGCACACAATTGGGCCCTTCCCCCCCCACTCAACAGAAAACCAAAACAGCTGAGAATGCAGATATTTATTAATACATAGAATACATACATAATGTAAAAACAGTTAATACTGGCGTGCCAAAATAATACTTAAAAATACAATAATCCAAATCTTTACTTTAAATTGTTTTAAGCCCATTTTCTTACCTAAGGGGGGGAAATGTTATCCTTCTTTATGGTTCTGGGTCAGGCAAAGGGTCCTCACCCACTACTAAAAATTTCTGTTAAATATTGTCTGCATTGGGTTTTTACTCGATTTAAACGTTTATCATTTTAAAAAAGCCTCCTGGGGGGGCTTTGAATTAAGGAAAAAAGCCCCCAATAAGGTGTACCTACCTTTCTTCCCTTACCTTTGAATATTTTGGGCATTACAAAAAAAATTTCTCATTTGACTTCTCTTTTGCAGTGCCCAGGTTTGGAGTAAAAACCTTCGGATTCCCGGACACGAGGTATCAAGGGTCACGGCCCCGGGAAAGGGGTTGGAAGCTGGTGCACCTCAATGGGAAAAAAGCCCAAAGGTTGGGATCGCAAAACCCTTAATTATTTCAGTAGGAACCCAAAACTAAACAAAATCCTCAAGACCGAGCCTTCCCCCCTGTCTCCCCCTATAAAAAAAGGCCTTTTTGTGAGAAAAGTTTGGGGTAGTTGCCCCCTTTTCATCTCCGAAAACTGTACGCGGGGCCAAGCCTTTTTTCCCGGGGTCTGGGATCGTCTTTGGCGGGACTTCGGGGTCAAAGGGCTGGTGACCCGGTTTTTGGGTGATTTTGTACCTTCAGTCGTCGGCCACGGGCATTCTGCATCCTTCTGTGCCCGGGAATTTTTGGTTGGGCTTAGAAACCCTCTTCTGTCACTGGGGCAAGTCTTTCGCTAACTACGGGTCTCTATCTCAGAACCACTAAGCACTGTGGATGCTACCTTTTATATGTTTCAAATGATCTAAATCTCCAAAAGAAGGGGGAGGGGAAACCCATTAAAAATTGTTAAATTTCAGCTTCAACTTTTAAAAGTTTTCTATTCTGACCTATGGGTTTCCCTCAGATTTTTTTCCAGAGGTGAAAATTTCCTGTCTATTTTCCTTCCAAACAAAAATGCATTTTCCAACAAATTTAAAAATTTACCAAACTTCAGCCCATACACAGTCTCAGACCTCTCAGTATTACTACTAGGTGTTAACCCTCCATTAATGATGCAAAAAACAGAACAATTAAGAACAATTTAGCGAGTTAAAAATTAAAAAATTATAAAATACATGACACTATAAATATGGTCCCAATATGTAAGGTTAAATTTGAAAGGGAGCAATAGGAAATTGCCACTCCAAGATTTCGGGGGAAATATTTCCAAAAATAAAAAAGCCCATCCTTTCAAAGCAGTTCCTGCCCCTTGACGGGTACAGAGCACCAAAAAAAAAAAGTAGCCCCCACACTTTGTCTTCCCTGTCATTAAGGCAGGGGTCATTTAGGAAAAGGTGATTCACACGTTCTCTCATCGCCAAAGCTGCAATTTACCATAATTTGGTTAGTTTTTAATTCCTTTCACCAAAATTGACATTTTAAGAGATTTTTTTAAATATGACTGGTGGGGGCCTGGCTGAAATCCCCCTTTGTACAACGGGAAACAAAGGGTCAATGATTTTTTTTTTTCCCATTGCTATAGTGGCCCTCAAAAAAGAAAATTCCTTTGTGCGAGGAGGAGACAATATTTTTTATGATCTTAAATTTAATAAAAAATTTTTGGGGTTCAAAATAATTTTAATTTTTCTTTTAATGGAATCGGGTTTTTTTTTCCCGTGCAGTTTTCATTGACAAAAAAGGGTAAGAGGCCCCCATAAGGACCTGTGGGGAAGATTAAAGGGGGAAAGGCAAAATCACGTTTAAATTTTTTCATCTCCTTTCCTTCTGAATTCTTGGTTCTTTCGTTTTCTGCCGGTTTTCCAACCAAATAACCGGGAAAGCCCGGCCACCCCCACCTCAGGTGGGGGACACGGGGGCCTACCAATTGCAATTTGTTCTGTGTATTCCTTCTCATAGGGTTTTTTGGGGGTATACAAACCCTTGTGGGGTTTGGTTCATGGGTGGTAGAAAGATGATAGTGATAAATAAAGATAGATTTTATATAAATAAGTCTACAAAAATTTTTTTTCTTTTGTGGGGCCCAATGGAGTTATTCAGGAACCCCCGTTAACTGTTTCTGGGTCCCCGGGGAGTTTATTTAGGGGGGCCCACCCCAGCATATATTTTGACCCCGTTTTTTCCTTGGCCCCAAATCTTTTTTCTTGCTTTTTTTTCGCCCTTTTTTTCTCCTTTTTTTTTCCCCCTCTTCCCAGGGTTTTTATTTTCCAGTTAAAAAACCCCAACCCAGTCAAACCAGGGGCCAACCGGGGGTTTCTCTAATCCTCTATGGGCCAGTCGACATGAAAAAAGAGAAAGAAATTTATTTAAAAATTGGGGGATAAAGACGATAGTGAAAAGAAAAAATATGGGTTTTGTAAATAAAATGGATTTTGGTGGTGATAAAGAAAAGAATTTAAAAGTTTTTAAAATTAATCCCAAAAATTAAAAGGAAGAAAATATTTTAAAAAAAATTGTTTTAATTAAAAGTTATTGGTTAATTTTTAATGAAGATGATAAAAAAGGGCCCCAAATCCCCCTTTAATTTTTGAAATTAAAAAATTTTTTTAAAACCCTAATTTAGATAAAATGCATGATAAATAGAAAATAATTTATAAATTAAGAGATAATATTAATTTTTAATTAAAATAATAAAAAAAATTTTATAGAATTTTAAAAAGATAAAAATTATTTAAAATAAAATAGTTATAATGGTTTCATAAAAAATTTAAAAAAAAAAAATTAAAAGGGTTAAAAAAAATAATTCCATGGAAATTAATTAGAAAATTAAAAATTAGAGTTAATAAATAAAGGAAATAAAAAAAATAAAAAATAAAAAAAAACCAAACAAACAACCAAAAAGGGAAAAAAAAAAATAAACTCAACACTTTTTTTTCTACAAAAAGACAATCCAAACCCTTTTTTTTCCCCCCCAAATCCCCCCCCCCCTTTGCTGCTTCGCTATGGTGCAAAATATATATTTGCGTAAAAAATTTTTTCCTTTTAACCCAATTTTCTCTTGCATAATCTTGGGGGGTTTTAGTTTTAGTAAAAAATTGTTCTTTTTTATCCAACGGGACGGTTTAATTTAATCCAGTGAAGTTTTAAATTACTTTTTTTTTTACTAATTTAGCCTCTACTCTTGCATATACAGGGGTTTTTATGTAAAAGTTTGCAAGATTTTAGCATTTGAGAACTGTTTTCTCTCAGGAAGGAAAGGACCCCTTGGGTTATTAGCAATTATAGTTATTATTTTTTAGTCCACTTTAAAGATGACTTTTTATTTTATTCCCTTTTGAATAATTTTTTTATTTTTGACAATAATTGTAATTGACAATATTATCCTCTTTCTGACTGTTTTTTTAGTGACTTTTAAATTTTTTGTTAGTCTCCACCTTCTTTCTTTTTCTTCCTTATGAGAGCTTGTTTTGGCAGAACAAACTGTATATTTGAACGGACCCCCATTTTTCTGAGTGACCGTTTTAAAATTCCCTTTTTTATGGGCCTGCAAAGTACTTGTTTTTTGGATACTTTATTTTTAGGTTTTTCAAGTTTTTTTTAAAAGGGGGAAAGGAAGCAACCAAAACAATTCAGTTTGGAATAAACAAGGTTTTCTTTTCCTCACGACCCCCAGGGAATTTTGATGTACTTTTACTTTGGTCTTTAGATTTTGGATAAATTAATTTCAGGGGGTGATTTTCTTATAAGATTTTTAAACTGATATATATAATATATAATATATTGTTTAATATTTCCCGGGGTTTACATTCCACGAAAAAAAAACTTTTGGGCAATGTGCTCCCCCGAAAACCTTTGGGGCAGAATCTTCCCCGTATTCCCTTGATCAAAGGGAAAGAACCCTAATGCATCAGGGCTGGGAGAGGCTAGGGGAGGTAGGCGCTGCTTAAAACAGTGCTTTTCCCACAAAAGAAAAAAATAACAGGGTGGGCCAATTTTCCCATTGGGGGGTTCATTTTGGGGACAAATACCTTTCCTTTCCCTTGGGGTACAATCAGACATACCTTGGCCAAAGTGGCACTGCTTCTTGAATACAAGTAAAAGTTTTCTTCCTTCATAATAATCCTGTCGGCATTCAAGTCTTGTCATGAATACGCTATAATAACGGTGAGTGTGTTGTCTTTCTGTCCTGCAGGTTCTAACCATGAATGCTGAACTATGTTATCTGTTCTGGGACATCTTCAACGCCCCACAGTTATTAGCCTTATCTCCTAGCACAAGCCACCCCACTGCTATCCAGTACTCCAGCTTTGTGCTATCCATAGTCACGTGTATCATCGGACTTGCCGGCAACATTATCGTCATCTTCGTCACTGGATTCTTAAGGAAAAAGAACAAATCTCATATCTGGTTTTTGAACCTGGCGCTAGCAGACTTGGTCTTCCTCTTGCTTCTACCTCTTCATGCAGTGTCCGTATTGATGGCGAGTTGGCCGTATGGCCGTACGATGTGCAAATTCTACAACTTCCTTACCTTTGTTAATATGTATGCCAGCATTTACATCCTCACAGCGCTAAATATTGATCGCGCCTTGTCCGTGGCTAGGCCCATATGGCACCTGAAGTTCCTTTCCCGGAGATTTGGTTACAGTACATGTACACTCATCTGGGTATCATCGGCCGTATGTAGCGTCCCAGCCTTCATATACAGTGAAGAACATGATTTCAGTGAAGTACCTCAATGTTTTCTGTTTGATAATGATCTTACTGGAATTGTGTATTCAAGCACTCACCAAAATTGGAGTGAAGAGTTCACGAGTCATGAACGTGATGATTGTGATCAGTTCACTAATATGGAGCATTTCCCAGAGTGGGTAGACATGGTGTCTACGACAATGCGCCTGGTAGTCCCACTTGCAGTGATTGGTTGTGGTATCCCGCTCTGTGTCATCCTGTCCTCCAATATCGCCATTGCTTTTCATGTGAAGAATTCCCAAAAGGCGTCATCATCGAGACTGTACAAAGTGGTGATTGCGGCAGTTCTGGTCTTCTTCTGTACCCGGATTCCATTGGTTTTAGCACAGATTATTTACCTGGTGTCTGCTAAAACCCTGCAACTTACTCTAATGTATAAAGTTCTGGTATTTTTGCCCTTGTTATCCAGCATAGCCGCCACTAACACTTTCCTGAATCCTGTGGTGTATGTGTTAGTGGGAAAGCAAGTAAGGAATGAAATTTCTAAATATTTCCAGAAGCTATAGCATGGCATGTATCAAATGTGTGATTTACAGGAGGAAAATTTCTTAGACCCTACTATTAAAGAGTTGTACCATCATCAAGATTACACATGAAACAATACATATCATTTGGTGAAATTAAAGGGGTTGTCTCACTACATCATAGCTTAAAATGAGGGGAATAAAAATGTAAGCATGTACATCCTTGGATACCATTAGAAAAGTGCTATGGTTTATGAGAACAGGCTGCTTTATGTGTGCTTAGAAACCGTGTTGAAGCCCAGGTCGGGTTATGACCAGCTAATGTGCTACTGGCTGCTGGCTGAGCGGCATGCCCCACACAGGTCGCAGACGGGAGCGCGCACAGTATATGGATGCAGTGCAGTGCATAAGTCGCAGGAGAAAGAGAGAGAGCGAGAGAGAGAGAGAGAACAGCTGTACTGTGCAGCCCCACATAAATCCCTTTTGTGACTCCGCTGCGCAGTCCCCTGTAAATCACAAACAGAGAGAGAACACAGCTCTACTGTGCACTCCCACGTAAATCACTATTGTGAGACTTATGCTCACTCCCATGTAAATCACTTTTTTGACACAGAGGTGCAGTCCCACGTGAATCACAAACAGAGAGAACACAGCCGTGCTTTACAGTTCCACGAAAAAAAACTTTTGTGAGACAGATGTGCAGTCCCACGTAAAACACTTGTGAGACAGATATGCAGTCCCATGTAAACAAAAACAGATAAAGCTTATAGTTTTGTTCAGAAGATCTATAGAGGTCAGAGGTGTAATAATCTGCAGAATCTATCACTATATGAGAGAGAGAGACAGAGAAAAAAAATCACCCATCTTTCCCAGTCCTGAATGTCAAATGCCCATTCTAGTTACAAAGTATTTAGAGAGTGCGAGATATTTAGGTATACACTATCGGGTTATACTTAGCTTTTCACTTCCCATGATTTCTTAGTCTATGTCTACACAGCAAATACTGAAATGCCATCATATTTTGGACGGCATTTTGTCATTTGCTGTGTGCACAAAGCCTTAGTCTCGGACAGCTGAGTACCTCTCCCTTTCCCCAGCTCACACAGAATGAATCATCACGTGCACACAGTTTGGTGCGTATCTGCAGAGAGTGAAGATACTTCCTGCTGGTAGGAGTAACACGCCCCTCCATTTCACAAGTTCTGCTTGGCAACCAGCAGAAAAGGCTGCCATATGCTGTAGCGTGACAACCCCTTTAAAGGGGTTGTCCAGTTCTCACTACATTGTAGTTCACTAGATTTTTATTGATGTTATATGTTTTCTAGCTGTGTGTTTTTTACATGTATTTTTATGTGTTTGGCAGTAAGTGATGACTTTCCATTCGGAATGTCAGCCGTTACTATTGCATACACTATAGAAGCACCAGCTGGCCTGCCAACAATACAGGAAGCCATTGTCACACTACTTTGTATAGTGTGACGTATTATTTGGGCAGGCAAGACTGGGACAAAGTAATCTGGTGTCCTAGGCAAATAAAGCATATAGCGCCCCTCCAATGGAAAATTCAGCCAACTCCATACCTCCTTTCAACCCCTTAGTGTTTGGGACAAAGAGTTGCCCCATGGACTCGCCTACCTTCACCTACCCATCATCCCAGCCATGTGGGCGGCTACAATATAGAGGGCCATTGCTTATATACTGTAGCTGCCCACAGCCTTCCCAAAATGATACCTTGCACTATACAAATAATAATAATAATCTTTATTCATATAGCGCCAACATATTACACTGCACTATACATTATAGAGGGCATAAGTACAGCCAAAAAACAAACATTACATAGTAAAAAGCCATGAACAGATCAGGGCTTTGCTCAGAAGAGTTTGTAATCTATGAGGGGTGAAACGAAAAGTAAGAAGTGCTTGGTTTACCCAATGATCCTGCCATGTTCCATAAAGTGTACATAAAAGTGGATGAACCTGATGCTCAAACAGTACATCTACATACAGATAGGTGCCTGTGAGTGCCCAAGTGCAGGGAGTGATGGAAATATGTATGACTGAAAGTGGGGGGTTAGCAATCTTATGAATGTAACCGCATATATTGGTAATGGTCCGGCACCAATCCAATAATGAATAAAATTGAAGATTTTTTTAATTGAAGATCCATGTTAAGGCACAAAATAGTGAAGAGCTGATGCATTTCGGGTATATTAACCCTTAATCATAACAATCTGGGTAGGCCCTTCTGAGAAGATGTATTCTCAGGGCGCACTTAAAACTCTGAGGTTTTTCAGTTTGCCTGATCGCCCGCGGTAGCATGTTCCAGAGAACTGGTGCAGCACGTGCGAAGTCTAGGAGACGGGCATGGGAGGTTCAGATGATTGAGGCATTTAGTCGAAGATCAGAAGCGGAGTGGAGAGACCGGGTAAGGTGGTAAACAGACAACGCGTTCAGGCAGAGCGATGGGTGACTATGGTATAAAAGCAATGGCTTCCTGACTTATGGACAGGTGTGCTAGTCAGCAGGTCAGCCTGCATGTCTATAATATATGCTGTAATAAGGGAAACGTCATCACTTCGTGCTATACACATAATAATAAAAATAAACGTAAAACACACACTCAATATCAAAAGTCTATAAATACATTGTAGCCCATAGTGAGCCTAATAAATATTAAAGAACCAGACAACCCCCTATAAATGATATATGTGTCAGACAATATTACCCCTCATATCACCTTCCGTCCTTGCCCCTATGTCCCATTCCTTCACTCTTCTGCTCATCAGCATTTCTGATTTGTCGGTGGTATTTCATGTTGGTCACATGACTATTTCTCAACTAATGGGAATTACCGTTCACACCAGCACCTGACTTGGTACTACCAAGAGTCTCCACAGCTACTTACCACCATAGGGTCCGGCAAAGCCAAAAAACTATGATATTTATTAGCTCGGTAGTACCAACTGGGCATGCTCGACCAGATAAGAGAAAAAGCATCAAATGGTCATAACTACTAACAACAAAGGATATAAGTTACATCAACCAGGCTATGTAGGTAGGAATGCTGTATAAACACTGTACATTTTTGTGAAGTAGATATATTTGCAAAGTTTGCTATTTTGGCAAGATCTATTCATTGGGATTTCATTTCTATCAGGGTACAAACCCTGTAACCTTTTCCGAAAAAGCTCAACATGATATTATTTTATTATTTTTAAGTATCTATAAATATCAATAAATTAATTTAAAAATATTACCAGGATTTATAGATTTACGGTGACATGTATGAAATTTGGCATGGGGCGCCAAAGTTCATGCGACTAAAATAGTCATAGAATGCGCCTGATTTATGAACCTGTTCTACTGTGGGTCATAAATCAGGCTCGTTCTAGAGCTAGAGTGAAATTTCTGGATCAGGTAAACCACTTTGAAAGTGCTCTACCTGTTCCAGCTCTAATGTGCCTAGAAATGCCGTAGCGAAGCTATAAATATGTAGCTTCGCTACGGTTCTAGTGCTCCCCGCTGGTGCGATGTAATGCACCCGGGAGTGGCATGCGGGAGATTTGAAAATGTATGAACAGGGCTGCACCAGATTTTAGGCTGAAAAGACGCCAGATATCTGGCGCAGCCCCGTTCATACATGTCGTCCTTAATCCCAAAAGATCAGTGAGATACTGATAGACACTTATTTGGCCTTGCCTTAGTCACTGCTTATTAGGCAATCTGAAAGGACTGTCTTTGTTAGACCCCGGCTATCATATAAGACTTTTAGCCCATTAGGTTGCGGGAGCAGACACTAGGGTGCACACAATGAGTTCCCTTTTTTGTTTGCACCTGAAGATGCCTTTGGTTGTTATACATTGTGTCATGTAAGGGCTTAATAGATGGGGCCAAAATGATCTGCGATTCCAGTGATTACAGCAGGGGTGCAGCCATTGGTCACATACCAGGTGATGGCTTGAGCCATCCTCTAATTGCATTACAACTGTGCAAATAAAGATGTACAGTTATGTTGTGGTGTTGAGGGTTACGGACATTCAGGGTTCCTGTTAGGCCTGATTCACATCGGTACAAAAATGATGGAAAAAATAGTGCAGCATACAGCGCTACTCTTTCCATTAAAATGATGGCCACCGTACTGGAAAACTGACGGACACCATTATAGTCAGTGGGGTCCGTTGGGCACCTTTGGTTTCTGTCATGAAAAGGATCTGGCACCGGCGTTAGTTTTAAATAAATTTTTTAAGACTTAATTTTTTTCCTGTGTCTTGTATCTTTTTCTTCTGAAACATGACGTCTTCTCTAGTGTTCTCAGGCTTCCTGTTTTCTATATAGGGAAAAAGAAGCTAAAACTATTTCCCATCTAACCGCGGTCGAGAAATAGTTCTGTCGCTGTCATTCCATTTATAATGTATTTAATATAAAACCCATTTTATGAGTGTCACACACATATCACCGTATTAGTCAGTAGTGAATGACCTCAGAGATGGGTCAAATAAGGACAGCAATCACTATCATAAATATGGAGTTTAGATCTGTAGCTTTGCTATAATTTTTCCACAAAAGCCACAACTGGGGCAATTGTAAATTAAAATTTAGGTATTTTTTTCTAGATAGGAGCCTAGTTTAGGAGCAACATGTTTAATACATCTACACTACGCAAAAAGTTAGGGATATTTGGCTTTTAGTTGTAATTTTAGAATGAACATAAGATTTCTTCTCTTAAATTTAGAATGCACATGTCCAAATGTGACATTAGCATTCTTCGCCATGAGGGACCATGTTGAACTTCCAGTGACAAGTATGAGAGAGTGTGAGAGCAATAACCCCAATTTAAACACACCTGCTCCCCATTCAAATCTGAGACCTTGTAACACTAATGAGTCACATGACACTATGGAGGGAAAATGGCAAATTTGGCACAATTTGTACATTTTCACTTAGGGGTGTACTCATTTTTGTTGCCAGTGGTTTAAACATTGATGGCTGTGTGTTAAGTCGTTTTGGGGGCACACCAAATTTACACTGTTATACAAGCTGTACACTGACTACTTTACATTGTATTAAAGTGTCATATCTTCAGGGTTGTCGCATGAAAAGATACAATATTTACAAAGATGTGAGATGATGAGAGAGACATGAGACAGGTGATAGAGAAGAGAAAAAGAGAGGTCTAAAGAGAGATAGCTAGTGAAAGAGAGAGATAGAAGAGAGATAAGAGACAAGAGAGAGTGAGCATGAGAGTGTGAGAGAGAAATAGAGAGCTAGAGCAAGATGAGAGACAGTGAGGAGAAAGACAGAGTGAGTGAGAGACTAGAGAGAAAGTGAGAGAGAGAGAGAGAGAGAGAGAAAGCGCATGAGAGATACACGAGAGATAGATGAGAAAGAGACGGGAGCAAGAATAGAGAGATGAGAGAAGGCTACAAGAGATAAAGAGCGAGACAAGAGAGAAACGAGAGAGCGGGTGAGAGACAAGATCCACAAGGGAATAGAGAGAGACAGAGAGATAAGAGAGACAATAGAGAGAGAAGCAAGAGGCAGAGAGAGAAAGAGTAATAGTGAAATGAGAGAGAGATTAAGAGAGAGGGAAAGGGAGAGAAAAGAAAGCAGAAGGGAGTGAAAGAGAGATGAGGGAGAGAGACAAGAAAGAGAATGAGAGGAAGTGAGAGATAGTGAGAAAAAGTGAGAGCAAGCACAAGAGAGCGAAAAGAGCAAAAAAGAGATAGCGAGTGAGAGAACGAGACTAGAGGAGAGAGAGCAAGAGATGAGAAAGAGACAAGGGAGAAAAAAGCGAGACAAGAAAGAGAGATGAGAAAAGAAAGACAAGAGAAAGCAAGTGAGAGACAAGAGAGAGAGTGAGAGATGAAAGAGTAACACAAGAGAGCATAACAAAGAGACAAGAAAGAGTGAGGGAGAAAGATGAGAGCGCGAGGGAGAAAAGAGACCCCAAGAGTAAGAGACAAGAGAGATGATGAGAGAGACGAGAGAAAAAGAAAGAGTGAGACAGGAGAGAAACAAGATAGAGCGAGAGTTGAGAGAGAGATAAGAGAGAGATGAGAGAGAGACAGAGAGAAGAAAGAAAGATGAGGAGAAGCAAGATATAGACAGAGAGTGAAAAACACCTATCAAAAAGAGGTCTACCAAATGTAAATTTAAAATGGGGTAACTTTATTAAATATTGCAAAATCCATATTTTGCGAAACGCGCGTTGGGGCGCGTGACTCCACTACTTTCATGCTTAGCTGAATAGTATACTATGTGATTATATTGATTACTTAGGGGTTACCCGCCTTTGTATTGTACTGTAATATAACTTGATGGTGCATAGTGAGGTCACGCATTTGTGTAGTTCCACTGTCATTTTTTTTACTTGTTTTTTATGGATTTTGCAATATTTAATAAAGTTACCCCATTTTAAATTTACATTTGGTAGACCTCTTTTTGATGTTTTTGACTATGATAATTGGTCTTACCTGGATTCTTCTGATATAGCCCTGGTTTTCTTATAGGTGTATTAGACAGAGAGTGTGACAGTGTGAGAGAGACAAGAAACAAACAAGAGAGACAAAAGTGAGAAAGAGAGCAAGAGAAAGACACCGAGGGAGAGTGCAAGAAGAGCACAAGAGAAATATAGAGAGAGTGAGAAGAGAGAGAACGAGAGACAGTGAGAGAGCAAGAGGGAGAACAGAGAGATGAGAGAGTAGAGAAAAAGAGAGAATGAGAGCGAGATGAGAGAAAAGAAAGAGAAAGTGTGAGAGAGCGAGTGAGAGACAAAAATGAGAGTGAGTCGATTGACATAAGAGAGCGAGACCCGAAAGAGTGAGACAAATATAAGAAATAGAGATAAAAGAGAGAGAAGCAAGGGAAAGAAAGAGACAAAAAAGAAACAAGAGGGAGCAAGAGAGCAAGAGATTGGAAGACATAGTGAGAGAGAGCGCAAGATGACTCCGGAACGAGAAAGACATGAGAGAGAAACAGGGCAAGTGAAAAAGAGACAGCAAGAAATATTGAGCGAGAAATAGCTCTAGCGAGCTTGAGAGAGAGCAAGAAGAGTCAAAGAGAGCGAGAAAATAGAGAGCATGAAAGAGTGAGAGAGGGAGAAGAGAAAGATGAGTGAGAGCGAGACAGAGTAAGATAGATGAAAGAATGAGAAAGAAAGCGAGTGAGAGATGAGAGAGTGAGACAAGAGAGCGAGAGAGAATAAAGAAAGTGAGAGAGATGAGAAAGAGAGCATGAGAGGGAGCAAAGGAGAGAGGGAGAAAAAAGAGTAAGAGCAAGAGAGACAATGAAAGAAAATGAGAGTGACAGCGAGATGAGAGAAAGAGAAAAAGATGAGAGAGCAAGAGATGAGAGTGACAAGAGAGTGAGTCAAAGGAGAGAGAGAAAATACAGATAGAGACAAGAAAGAAGCAAGAGATTCAATGAGAAATGGTGATGAGAGAGAGAGAGAGAGAGCGAGACAAGAGCTTGAGAGCAACAGAGAGACAAAGAGAGCGCATACAGCTGAAAATACTATTGCGGTGCAGAGAGCGACTGCTCCCTGCTCCATGGAGTTCTCTGGTGGGTTGCAAACAGGCATAGACGGGGTGAGAACGTCATCACACTGCCTGCATGGCATGATGACGTCCTGCCGCCTATATGGGGAGAGAGAAGTGAGCGAGTCCCTCATCAGAGCAGCGAGGGAGAATGGTGAGTATTGTTATTTTTTAACTGGGGCCTGGATATCTGCCTACAGGGAAGGGGGACCTATATCTGACTACAAACTATGGGTGTCTATAACTGCCTACAGACTATCGGGACCTATAGCTGCCTACAGACATGGGGGACCTAAACCTGCCTTCAGACACGGGGGACATATACTTGCCTACAAACTATGGGGGATGTATACCTGCCTACAAACTATGGGGGCCTATAACTGGTTACAAACTATGGGGGCCTATACCTGAAAGCATCCAACTTTCCTATCATAGGAAAGCGGGTCACCAAGCTTTTCTATATAGATCTTCATTATGGGTATATAATACCCCCAGTAGGTAAGTATATAGGTGTTGGAAAAATGAGGATTCTAAAATATTTGTGTGGTAAATTCTGCATGATGGTCTGGGCTGGATGGAGAGGAATAAAGACAATGTACAACTCCAATCAGAAAAGAAATCACATGTGAGTCCTTAAATGTAACTGCGCTGTAATTAGTTATGTATCTGCAGAGTCTGTGTACACTGGTACCTTTCACTATGTGGTCACTGTATGGAGGTAATATACAGTCTGCAGAGCCTGTGTACACTGGTACCTACCATTATATGGTCACTGTATGGTGGTAATATACAGTCTACAGAGCCTGTGTACACTGGTAACTAAACCACTATAATGTGCACTGTGTGGTGGTTATATATCAGTCTGCAGAGCCCTGTGTACACTGGTGTCTTACTCACTATATTGGTCACTGTATGGGGTAATATAACAGTCTGCCAGAGCCTGTGGTACACTGTACCTACCACTATATAGTCACTGTTTGGAGATAATAAACAGTCACTGCTGCAGAGGCCTGTGTACACTGGTACCATACTACTAATGGTTCACTTGTGTGGAGGTTACATACAGTCTGCAGAGTCGGTATACATTAGTATGTACCACTATATGGTCACTGTGTGGATACAGGTTAGGCAATAACATAATTGTTACTCCTGCATTTAAAAGGGAGAACCAAATGGTGGGCCCGAGAGCTGAGGATTCCCTTGTACCTGCCAGTGCCTGACTCAATGTTATGCATGTCCCAAGGACACCATTACAACTGAGTTTAGAGAAGCTAGTTGACGATTATCCTTTTACCCACATCCCTAAACCAACTGATATTTGAACAACCATTTCAGGAGAATCAGCCAGATCCAATCCCTGGGTACATGCCAGTACACCTGGAGGTCTAGAACTTCAAGGAGGTTAATCTAAGGATCCCTGGTGGTCTAGGGAAGTGTAAGGCTGAATATCAGTTGTCAGTATACTTGTGGTTTAGCACAGTAAAGAGGTAATTGTAATGATTTATCATGGTCTAGGATAGTAAAGGTATCAATGCTTGCATTCCTAATAAAGGGCATTAGAAGGGCTAAATGTAAAAAAAAACCCTGGTGGTCTTAGGCAGTTACAAGGTTAATGTAAGGATTCATGATGAAGACTAGTGTAGTCCGTTAATTGGTACCTTGTTACAGTTACATATTACGTAGAGTTTACTCACATAGTCCAAGTATCTAATGTCATGCGCTGGATGTTACTTCCTGTTTCCTCTCAGCATTGATCATAGAGAAGCATTTTAGGAGGTATTTTTGTTTTATATTCTTATTAATTTATATATCACTGACTAATTCCCAACACAGTACAATAGATTTATAAGCATACATGCCAACTCTGCGCCGTTTATACTGGCGGGGGGGTCCCGCTAGTTGGGGTTCCGCCGTCCCGCACTCTGTGGGCGGGACCCGGTTGGAGTTGGTCATTCCTCCGCCGTCCCGGGCCGCCAGCGGAGGCGGCGCGGGTTTCTTTAAATGGCCGCGGGCGACAGAGTAGCGCTTAGTTGCGCTACTCTGGCGCCCGGCCGTGCCGCTCCTAACAGGCGGGTGGAAGCGGGCTCCCCGCTGAACCCGGCTTCACAAATTCACCCCGCCCATAGTCCTCGCTGTCAGGACACTATGTTGATTTCGGAGGAGGCAGGAGTGGATCGCTTCCCTCCTCCCTCCTCCCCCTGTAAGTCTCGGGTCGCCGATGTCGCGGCGCAGGGGGAAGTGAACGCGCGGTCTGCTCTCTGACTTCCCCCTTCGTCCGCTGATGAGTATCGACTGGAGCGGGGTTCCGTGCTGCAGGAGCCTGTGTGAGGTAAGTGGATTTTATTATTTTATTTTATTAGCTATAGGGGGGCTCCTGCCTGTCAACAATGGGGGTAGCTACCTGGCAAACGAGGGGGTCATCTACCTGGCAACGAGGTGGACATCTACCTGGCAACAATGGGGGGTGCACTACCTGGCAACAGAGGGGGGGCACTATCGTACCTTGGCAACAGAGGGGACATCAACCTGGCAACAGAGGGGTTGCACTACCACCTGGCAACAGAGGGGGGGACATCTACCTGCAACAGTGAGGGGGTGGCTTACTAACCCTGGCAACAATGGGGGTCACTAACCTGCAAACAGAGTACATCTACCCTGGCAACGTAGAGGGGCATCAACCTGGCAACAATGGGGGGCATATACCTGGCAACAAATGGGTGCATCTACCTGCAACGGATAGTGGGGCCTTAACCTGGCAACAGATTGGGGGCACTACCGTGCAACAAAGTGGGGGCACTCACCTGCATACAGAGGGGAACACTACCGTGGCAAACAATGGGGGCATAACCTGGCAACAATGGGGGCACCTACCTGGCATAAACAATGGGGTGCCCCTACCTGGCTACAGAGGGGCAATCTACTTGGCTACAAGGGGGCATCGTAACTCCTGATAAGGGGCACTAGCTGACCTGCTTATTGGGGGTTAACTACCTTAGATGCGTATAAAGGTCAGTACCACCTGGCTTTTCACTTCCAAAGCCTTATGTCAGTTAGTGGAGTGGGGTGTGGCTTTCTGAAGGGCGTGGCATACCGAAAGAGATGGGCCGTGTTCCAAGTGCCAAATTTCCTTGCGCTGGCGGCACGCACGCGCGCCGCTGTCCTAAAAATCCTCCTGCTTTTTTCATTTTCAAAAAGTTGTGGCAACTATGATTTATAAGGGAGACCAAATATAATTAGGACTAGTGACCTAATGATCATTAATCAACATTGGTCCCAGTCTGGGAACTAAATCTGAGCTCCATTACTAGGTCAGTAAAAATAAATGGGTTCCCTGGTACTGTGTTTTAATTTGGAAGATGCACTTAATTACACATGTGCCATATCTAGAATAGAAAAATGTTTTTCTGTTGGGTGACCATTGTACATCATGATTTTTTGGAGCCCCCCCCCCAGTGCGCCATTTTTTTTTTTGCACTATATCAGTTCAACTACTCTTCTACAGTGCCATCCACACACCACCATTACAACTTATGGACAAGGAAAATGGCGCATTCTAGCTACAAAGTGACACTTCTAAAGTATTTTATCCCTGTTCCAAGGCAGTAATGGCCCTGGATTTTCCAAAAAACGGCATACATATGTAATATTGAACGGGTTGGTAGTGTCGACGCGTCTCCCATCATACTTCCCCCAACTCAGTTCATTACATAAGTGTCCGCGGGCGCTTTTGCTGTAATTGTGCCATGAATATTGGAGTGCGCCTGGTTAAAAATATAACGAGCAGGGCTAGTTTTCGGGCTGAAAAGATGCCAGACTTCTGCCGCAGCCCGATTCATCCAAGTCGTCCTTTGTTTCCAGAAATAGTTCCATATTTGTCTATGGACTATGTTTGATATGTAGCTCAATTATTCACTAGAACAAAATGAGAAAATGGAATATTTCTCCTTGGGGAGAGCAACATATAGGTGTGGGGAGATTTTAAATTTGTCCTTTTTGCAACTTTGTTGGCTCCACTAGGCATCTGCATATCCACAAAGGCAATATGGGAAAAGGAGCTGAGAAGCTCAAGCGCCCTATATTGGATGTAACAAATCCTAAATTTGCTGAGTCTTTAAAGAGTAAGAAGGGATATTAGGCAAGCCAGTATCACCCATCTGAATACAGCTACTCCAGGTTTTGCTCCTCATCAATGCAGAGCAGTGCGATACTGGCTGACTGTGTGGGTGGCAATGAGTGGGTCAGAAAGGGGAATAACTCAGTGAGTCAAAAGCAAATTGAAGATTTGTTACATCCAATAGAGGGTGCTTGGGCTCCATACTCCATATTCACAGCTCCTAATTGCACTGACATGAGAGCTGGAGATCTTATCTATGAGCTCTGAAGCTCTCTGCTCTAAAGAAAACAAAGTAATTAATTTCTTATGTTTGTTAAAGATAACACACTGTCCTGTGTGCCGACCTATGGTAACGTCCCTCCATTATCAGATAAGACAAAGAGCAGATAAAGCAGGGGAGAGAAGCCTAGAGAAAGCTGTGTGCACTTAGAGCAGATAAAATCTCTCTTATTTTCTCCAAAAAGAAAAATAAACAAAGCAATGTATTTGAAAGTCTTAATTTACTGTTCCCTACATGTTGAATGTTAACCTTTATAGTGAGACAAACCCTTTAAGTATCTTTGCATATATTAATCTCCTACCTTGTTTCCCCAAATATAAGACACTGTCTTATATTAATTTTTGCTCCTAAAGATGCGCTAACACGTCTTTATTATCAAGGGATGTCTTAATTTTTTTATTCAATGAAGAAGAAATCACATTTATTCTGAACAAAAAAAAATGAACATTTAATTAATATACTGTATATACTATACAAAATTAAAAGGGCATTAAATAAACAGTACAGTTACTTTGGGCTCACGGTACACACTGCCAGGGTACTGTATTATACAGCGGACGATCTTACTCCCAACAGACATTCCTGGACCACTTGCACAGCATTTGGACTTATTTGCAAGCTTCACGGCCACCAGAGGAGCCTCCTAAAGCAAAATATCGCACAGCAGGGACAGAGCGTACTCTCATGGGCTGCTGAAGGGAACATTCGTGACACAGGTGACAGTCTTCATGCAGCTTCCTCATGCAAGCTGCTCTGCATACAGATGTTGGGAGGCAGGGCCATCATTTTCCCATTGAAAAAAACTTTGGGATTCTTATTCCACAATGTTTTTGATCAAAAAAAGCTTATGGGCCACCCCGGCTTACAACGGGATCTCAAGGCGGGTGTCCTACTCTATCTTTTACCTCTCCTCTCACTAGAGTCAAATTCAGACTTCTCATTGGGGTCAAACAACCTCCAAAATCCAGGAGAGAAAACATAAAACAAAGCACCAACCGGCAAGCTCCTGCCAGTATATACAACCTGTGGAGGTGGGG
Organism: Phyllomedusa bahiana; assembly: GCA_025379985.1. NCBI lineage: Eukaryota > Metazoa > Chordata > Amphibia > Anura > Hylidae > Phyllomedusa > Phyllomedusa bahiana. The sequence goes on along the minus strand of JAODAL010020334.1, from coordinate 33,297 downwards.
GCGGGTGCAAAGAGACCAAAATGGAGGCATCCCCTTTCGCCCTCTAAGTAAATTAAAAGCAATATATGCCCGCTGGTATGGAAATGCTCGTGTATATATATATATAATTATATATATATATATTTAATAAGTATATTAGATTTATAATAATAATATAATATATAAATATATATATAGTTATATATATATTTATTATATATATATATAGTTTTTATATATAATATTAATAAAAACATACAACTTAACGAACAAACACACACACACCAAAACAACACACCATCCGCAACCAGCCGGTGGCAACCCAGACGTTCACATTGTTGGATTTTCAGAAATTTTTTTTGTGCAAACATACGATTTAAATTTAGTCATATATTGCTTTTAATTATACAGGGATGAGATGGATGCCTCCATTTTGGTCTCTTGCAACTCCCTCCCACTTCCACTGCTTGTTAAATTCAGTGCAGTAAATGCGTGCAAGGTTGGTGCTTTTTTTATAGTTTTTCGTCGGGGGGGGTCTGTTAGGGGGAGGGGGTCTGTTTTGGGGGGAAAATATGAGAAGTCTGAATTTGATCTAGTGAGAGGTAAAGATAGAGTAGGACCCAACCGCCCTTGAGATCCCGTCGTAAGCTGGTGGTGGGCATAAGCATATTTTGATCAAAACATGTGAACTAAGAATCTCAAAGTTTTTTTTCAGTATTATAGATACATAAATGCTCTTTGAGAGGTTTCCATCATTTCCATTGGCCACACTAGGCAGTTGCCTCGGGGGGCCCCACCAAATATAGGGGCCCCATGTGGGTACGCCTTGTCCCAGGACTACAAGAACCATCCCTGGATCACACTTGGTTGGCTTGCTTATTTAACTGTTTTGTGGTTTTTTTGGATGTGCACAAACAGTTAAAAACTTGGCACGAGAGATGAGATCCAAAGGCTCCCTGCCCTGCCAAATAGCTTGTATGCTGCAGGCTGACGATATCTAGACATAAGAAGAGTTATGTATATGGGATGGTCTTAGGGGGGACTCGAGCATGTGGCCAAGTGTGATGTCATGTATGTGGGCAGGGTCCACTGCAGTGCTATGCCCAGGGGCCCATAATTCTGTTAAGACGGCTCTGGGTGAAGGTAGGGGACGACAGCAGTGTTATAAAAAGAATCCCAGCTGCATGTGTGTGTTCTGTTCGGGAGTAGGGGGGGCATGCTTTCGAATCGACAAACTTTACAATGTCTTTACTTTGTTACTGGTGGTGCTTATATTTAGGGAAATCAACAAAGACCCTCTCTAATGTCATACGTTTCAGGGTTGCCTTTATGTTAGGGAAATCAAACAAAACCCCTGCTATCAAGTTTGTCTTACTTTCAGGCGTGTCTTATTTTCGGGGAAACACGGTATATGTTCCAACAATATAATCCTCATTAATGTAACTGCCATGGCATGTCATAATAGTGTTTCCCCCCCAAAAAAACCTTTGAAGGGGTTGTCCAATGTACCAAAAACCCCTCATTTTGAGTCTTTACTCTTCTTTTTGTAGAAAGCCCACTGGACCAGTCCTTTAGGTTCATAAATCAAGTAATTATAAAATCTGTGAACTTTCCTTGTTGTTGATGAAGCTTCATATATTAGGTTGCCCATTATGAAGTAAAGCAATGATGGACCCAACACAAACAAAATACAGGGCAGGTAGCTATAAATTGGTCACATATGGTTCATATGTAGTTATTTCTGATGCTTCTTAAGAAATCAGAAAGTCCTGTTCGCATCTGTCCTCCAGTCAATACATACACAACTGGGTTCAAGCAGCTGTGTGCATAAGCAATGCTGATGAAGAGTGGCATGAATATACCGAGGTTGAACATCACTATGAAGTTCATATTGAGAACAGCGATGAGTAATACAGTATTTGCTATGACTACTGGAGTCCATGTTATGAAATAAACCATGATGATCATGAGTATAATTCGATAGAGTCTGTGGGTATTAATGGTCTTGGATTTTCTCACATAGGCAACTATAGTAATATTGCAAATTATTACAATGCCAAGAGGAATAAAGTATCCAATGATAAGAAACGGTAACACAAACCTCTTTGATGTGAACATCAAATGGTTCCAAAACTTGAGTGTCTCCTCACCACCACAACATCTGTCAGATAAGCAATGTTCAAAGAAAGGGTTAAACTTATGGTAGATATCAGAGGCTAAGATGTCTCTTGCGATGTTTTCCCTACTCACATTATACCATACTACTCTTGCATTACTAAAGGTCTCACTACCTAAGTAGTTGCACATTATGGTATCTCCAATCTTCACTTCACCACTGTAGAAGAACACCGGGAGGCTGGACAAACCTGTAATAATCCAGATTAAAAAACAGATCCAAAAAGAGACACGTTGGGACATGAATTTGTGGTGGACCATTGGTTGTGCTACAGACAAGACTCTGGCGATATTTAAGGCGATAAGAATGAATATACTAGCGTACATATTAGCACACAAAGAGAAGAAAAAAAGTCTACACACTTGCGGACCAAATGGCCAGGTGCCTTTAAGAGCTGAAACGGCATGAAGGGGTAAGGTCAGGAGAGAGAGGAAATCAGCAATGGCCAAGTTCAGAAACCAGTTCTTTGTCTTGGGTTTCTTCATGATGAATCCAGTAACACAGATGACAACGGCATTTCCAAACAATCCCACCAGGCCGGTCACAACGGACATCACAAAATTAACGTACTGGAGGACAGGTGAGTAAGAGTCATGGTATTCGAGCAGAAGATGTATATCCACAATGGAATAACAGAGGTCATGGGACAAAGCCATTTTTCCAGCATTAGATCCTAAAAAAGAGCACAGATGAATCAGTTAGGACCCTTGGTTCTGTCATTGGTAATGCCAACAGATAGGCTTGGTTTACTTCTGCAGGTTCCATTCGTAATCTCTATCGCAGAGGTGAAAATGGTATTAACAGGATCCGTTTGACAATGGACACCAACGGCACCTGACGAACCCCACTGATTACAATGGGTCCATCAGTTTTCTGCCGTAGTGACCATCGTGTAGACAGAAATATAGGGCCACATGTATGAAAACTGCCGAGGTCTAAAACTCACTTTGTTGTCCATAGCAACCAATCAGAGCCCATAACAACCAATCAGAGCGCTCCTTTAATGTCTCCAGAGCACTATATGAAATGAAAGGGCTGCTCTGATTGGTTGCTATGAGCTCTGATTGGTTGCTATGGACAAAAAAGTGAATTTTAGACCTAGACAGTTTTCCTACATGTGGTCCATAGTGCCATTTTTTTTCTCAGTCCTGATAGAACATGCAGCAGAGGTTTAGAACCTGCAGATGTGAACAAAGCCTTACAAGAAAAAGTATCCGCACCTCTTAATGTTTGATTTTTTATCAGGAATCCACTGTTTATTTACTCTGGATTTCTTACCCAGAGATCAATAAAAACTAATCTGTGAGGTCAAATAAACTCATTGAAAACCGAGCTACCCTAAATGACACCGTTAAAGTGAATAAGTCACTGCAAATAACAAGCTATAAAAGTGCTTAGGATAAGTGCTGTGAATTTTAATTAATGCATGGCTTTAGTTAAACTATACCTGAACTTCCAGATACCCTGTTTCCCCGAAAATAAGACACCCCTGAAAATAAGACATAGTGCAGTTTTAGTTATGAAATTCAGAGTTTGGCTGATTATGCTGATGATTGTGATGTAATCACTACAATATATTAATACATAATGGTGTTTTGTTCAACAATAAATGTGAATTATTGTTCATAGAAAAAAACATCCCCTAAAAATAAGTCTTAGCTCCTCTTTAGGAGCAAAAATTAAAATAACACACTGTCTTATTTTCGGGGAAACAGGGTAACTCTTTCGGATAAGTTGTCATGCGAGTACACCTAAGAAATTTCACTACTTCTGGACACTAGATAAAACAAATATGACATTTCAACAGTTTTCCCCTCTGAAGTCTCTATATTTAATACTCAGTTTTACCTGATGGAGACGAACTGCTATGATGTCTCCCATACACTATACAAACACACACAGATCCTGCTCATCTTCTATATCTGTACATAGCCCATCCTTGGAAGCAGCTTGGACGACATAATGGAGCAGTATTACACAGTGTAAGCTAAGGATTAAGCACTGGGGTGAGATATCACACTTACTAGAGCTTTCAGCAGCGCCTCTGTGTCTTTCTCTGCAGCTAGCGCCTCCTATGTCCTTCCCTCTCCGTGGACTGGGGCACAATTTTACCTGATCCCTCAGTCAGCTGACAGTCTGGCTTGCCTTTCCAGGTGTACTTCTAGCAGTTTTCTTGATTGGTGAGTTTAGGAGGGAAGAGGAGGAGGTGGAAAGGGTCTGATAAGTGGGGAAAGAAGTTCTTCAGTTGCATAAATTACTTTTATTATATTTCCCTGTACTATTGATTTTGACCATTTAATTGTTTTTTTCTCCTTAGAAAACTAGAGACAGTAAAATGTAGTCTCCAGCAAGAACATATCTGTTTCTATTGATCATGTGGAATACATGATCAATATCTAATGTGTAATTATGATTATGGCATCTGGAGATGTACAATGGCCTCATTTGCTCTAATTGCTTTATCCAGACCAGCCATTCCTGTGTTACTCAATATCACAGATATGTCACCAATATATAATGATCCTACAACACTCAGGACTCCAGGAGCTGGAAGTAGCTCAGAAGGTCAGAAATCACTCAGGTTACACTGATGGATAAAATACAAGGTGATGATACCGCACATTATGCACTTTGTGCCACGTAAGCACATGTAATATAGTTCTACACAAGCTCACTGTAGACAGAGGAACTAATTTAGCATTAACCAATTTTAAGAGAACTTATCACTAGGACTACTGGACTCGTGACCCCGCCTAGAACTACTGAAAGGAGTCATTTTGATTCCTTGCTTGTTTCGTTTATTTTTAGAGTTTCATTTGTGGTTATTTATTAATAATTATATTTTTTTGTAATGTATTATTATTGTGAGATCCAACAGTAATGCTTTTGTTGTTTTTTTTCTTGCTTTTTTATTTTTCTTACAGAAAATACAATAATTATAATAGACGTTTTTCAAACATTTTTTTTATCAATGCACACAATAAAAACAACAACTGAAGAAAAAAAAAGCAGAGAAAATGTAGGTGGAGGAGCATAAAAATGAAAAATATGGCGCAGATTCACCTTCAAAAACATTTTGTGTTTTGCATTTTAGGCATTGCCTTTGATTTTGGCAGTCATTGCCACAAAAAGGGGACTTCCCACAAGTCTTCCCAATTGCCGACAGATCTATTTTTTTTGCACTTTTCTTTGATTCGGGCCCAAAATTTTGTTTGAACATCACTTCTGAGCATGTAAAAACTTGGGACGTGGAACCTTTTCCCTATCTGTGACTTTAAGGACCACTCAACTCTCTCACAAGCGTTTGCAAAATGCTGCGTGACATTTTTGGTGGGTAATCTCCTTGAATATTATCCATGCATTTATACCCGCAAAGTCTAAGGGCATTTTCAAATGAGATGAACAGGCCATTCCTTGTGCATGTTGTGTGGTATTTTTCGTGCCTTTCTGATCCACTACATTACTCCATATTTTGTTTCATTGTAAAACTTTACCGTTTTCTGGAGTTTTTTTAGCGGAATCAGACGCAACAAAACATCTGGATGGACGGAACTAAAAAATGACAACATTTTTGTTGACCTTTCCTTGATATACTGTAAGTGTAAAATTGTCTTCATTTTCTAAACCACTTTAGTGTTGTACAAATTCCTCTTTCATGGATTTTATTTCTTTAGGCACTTCTCGCCTTATCTTCTTCAGTGTTCCCACGAGGGTTTTGTTCCTTTGCTTTTTAGCTGTTTAGTTAATTTTATAAAAGTAAAATAATTATGGTTGTAACATTGCGACCTTTTTTCAAAAAGGGTCCAATTATTCATTACCACATGGTCAGCTAAACGGTCCTCAGCCGGCGTGTGTCATCTTTCCCTAGATAAGGGAAGCCATTTGCCAGTATTTGCTATCCTTATCAACAGCTAGCCAATATTTGTGGCCATATTTATCTGGTTTGGAAGGCATGAAACTGCGTGAATGGACCCCCTAGTTTTGCTTGGGAAAAGTTGCTCATCCCGTTATGTATGGGCCAGGTTTGTAACACGCAATACAATTTTCAATTAAACCTGCCCCACAAAAGTAGAAATAGAGCAAACTTGTCCGTTTGCAGTCTCTCCGATCGGGTAGATTTCTCATCAAATTCTGAGAAACCTCATAATTTCAACAAAGGTCCCTAGACATTGTCGCTTTGCAAAACAGTATTCCCCGTCATTACACCAAATACTGCTAATCGAGTGACGGTTCGTGCCAGATATTCCATGAGCATAGAATATCGCAATGAATGATCTTAGTCCTCATCAGATAGAGTAAAACTGTAAATTATTGTTCCTGCATGCTTCTGCAAGGTACATTTCTTTATATGTGTCAATTATATGAAACAAAAAAATAAACGCCATGCGCTCAAAGGACTATCGATAATGATTTTTTCTTCTGGCGTATCCTGTAGGGGGCCCGGTGCTTCTCGAAAAATATTTTGGCTGTCACGCCCACCAAAGGGAAGTGTTCTCCAATTTCAACAGGTTTCCATTGAATACCATCCGCTGAAACTAGTATTCCTTCAGATTCGCCTTCTCTGGTGTTTGTTGTTTTCATTTCCTTCGCCGCCATCGTTACCTGTTATTCTTTCTTTCTGGGACGTTTTGCTGTTTTTTTTCTTGTCCACGACCAGGGGATTTGGGCACGAGGCAACATAACTGCATGAGCCGATCCCCAGTTGATGTGCTTGGAATATCTGGAAAAAAGTTGATGAATATTTAGAATTTTTGTTTTGTAAGGGTCCGTGCAAAACTGGCTGGATTAGCGGCGGAATATCCGACTGGATATTCTCACCCAAAACCGGCCCGTACCTGCCCGCTCAGGTACAGAGCGGAGTTTCATTACCTGAAGTCCGCTCCGAACCCGGGCTGGAGCGCTGTCTGGGACGGAGCCGTGCTTGCGCGTAAGCAAGCGGGTGCTCTGTCCTGACAGCGGCTCCAGCCCGGGTTCGGAGCGGAGCTTCAGGCATGAGCGGGCAGGTACGGCTGTATTGCGGCAAGAATTATCAGATGGCTATTCAGCCAGAATTCTGCTTGTTTGGGACAGGGCCCATAAATCAGTGTGTGGGAAGAACAAATAAATACACATAACTACTTTTCTTCTGGATTTGTTCCTTTGAGTCTTCAGATTCACTGATATGTTCTGAGGAATGAAATCTTTTCACTGGGCAGAAACAAATACATGTTCCTGCAATTCGGATTCCGATTCATTCTCGGTTGGATTGCCCAAAATAGCCCGAATTCCTGAGGCTTTATCAAAGTCTTCTCTCCATATTCCTCACAATTCCATAAATTTTATATAGTTCCCTGCTGAAAAATAGAAATGAAAAGAAAACTAAAGAAATAATAAAGTTCTGCCACCTTCAAAAGTAGGTGGGCTGAATCAGTTGACAGGCGCTAAATATTTCATAACAATTCATACTGTATGAGTCTTCAGAGCTCGTTTGTCTGCGGGCTGTTCTCTTTGTCTCTTCAGCTGAACTGATAGTAAAGTTACTATCCAGTATACTGTCTCCTGCTAGAACCTTAGAAAAAACCAACCCTTCTTGCATAAGATAAGAGCCTAGAGTAAACAAAACTATTTTGTTCAGCATTACACAGTAATACAAGCAGGTAAAACAAAAGGAAAATGTAAAAAGTTGACATGTAAATTGAACTACATCTATATGAACATCAGGGTAAATAAGACAGAGTGAAAAAATTATGCACAAAACTTTATTGCAAACATTTGTGACAAAAGGCCTCAAAATATAGTAGGGAGTCAAAATGAATCCCTTCAGTAGTTCTTGGTAAATTTTGAAAAAAAAAAAAAAAGCGCAAATTTTTCACCAAAATTATTTTTCTCACAAAATCTTTTTTCACATCATATTTGAGGAAAATTCACCGAGATTCAAGCCGGAATTCTGAAAAATTGTAGTCACAGAAGAGAAATAAAAAACGAAAGGAGTCAAAATGACTCCATCAGTAGTTCTAGTGTTAAAGGGCTTTTGCCACGATATAAGATTGACATGGGGACATACAAAATGAGCACTTAAGCAATTTCTAAAATATACTTAATTAAAAAATATGTACCATATAAGAGCTGCTGTCTCATTTCTAAATCCTCTGTTTACTGCTCGTTGTCAGGGGTTCCGACCAGCACACCCTTCATTGTGCCTGGCCACGCTTGCGCAGTTCAATCTTCTCTCTGTTATGGCCAGGCTCGGGAACGCGCATTGTCGCACATGCGTACTCCTTTTCTACAGGCCATCACATTCTGCAGTAATGTTGCTCCCCATGTATCTTCTGCTCCCAGTCTGTCTCCTCTCTGTGCGCTGTGTCCCCTCTACTCCCGGTCTCTCTGTGCACTGTGTCCCCTCTGCTCCCTGGCTGTCACTGCTCTGCGCCCTGTGCTCTCTGCTCCCGGTCTCTGTGTGCGCTGTGTCCCCTCTACTCCCTGGCTGCCACCACTGTGGTCCCTGTGTTTCTCCGCACAGTAAGGAGTTCTTCTTTGTGGTCTAGCCAATCACTTACATTGTGCTTGGTGATGCAGAGCCCCTCACGCTTCCGGGCTGATTGAATACTGAGTATTCAGCCTTGGGAGCGCGCTTGGGAGGCCGCGAGAGACACCCAAAAGGGGTGGGGTTTGTGGGCTTGCCCCCCCCTTTTTTAGACAAAAGGGCCCGAGGGGGGTTTGGGTTTCTCATTTTGGGGGGCAAACCCCTTTAATGATTAAAAATTTGGGTTTTTTTATTCCCAAAAAAAAACCTGTTTTTGGACTTTTCATATGGGGTTAATTTCCCCCTTCTAGATCATTCTTATTGGAAACATATGTGGGATGTTCTCATGGGAAATGATTTATAGGGAGCAATTTTTTTTGGATCAGATGATGTTTCTTTTATGTGAATTTAAAAATTGTGAAAATTTTGGGAAAACATTTTCTACCTGTGCCATCCCGAAACATATCTCTTAAAAAAAAAAAACTAATTTTAGGAGATCCTCCCCAAATATTCTGTGGGGGAAATTGGGTTGGGGGCGGATGGTTTTTTGTGTTAATTTCTTTATGGAAATATGTATTGTCATGGTAAAATGCCTCGCGAGGGGGGCGGGGAGTTTAACAGAAATCACAATCACAATAAAAATAAGGCAATGATGGAGAATTTTTTAGTTTGCGCTTTGCTCCTTGTATTTGTCCAGTCTATTAGTCGAGACAAGTATTTGATGGAAAATCGATACTTTAAAGTTTTGGGGGATTGGATTCTTTTGCCCATTGAGAAGTCTTCTAAAGGCCTCCAAATTTTATTATGCAAAACAGAGTGTTGATTGTCCCTGGCAAGCCCCCGTTTTTGGCTTGGTGGGCCCGGCCGGCCGGGGTAGAGGGGGTAAACCTGATTTTTAACGCATATCTTGTATTTTTTTATTCCCCAGTGTAAAAGGGGGCCTTTTTCCCTGTTTGTTAATTGATTCGGCAAGCCTGTGGCCGGGAAAATTCCTTTCCAAGCCCTCTTTTAGTTAACGGCTTTCCTTTTTTGATGGCATTTTCTTTTTCCCACTTTTTTTTCTTTCCACCCAATTTACCCTTTTTCTTTTCTTTTTTCCCTTTTTTTAAATTATCCTTCCCCAGCCCTTTTAAAGGTTTCCTTTTTCCCTTATTTGGGGCCATATTCTTTTTGACTTCCTGTTTTCTCTGGACTTTGTTTTGGCCTGGTTTTTCTTTTGTCTCATGTTTTGTACTGCGCTGCCCGTTTGTTACTGCCCTGGCCTACCTGATTTTTTTGTTTGTTCCCGTTCCCGTGTTCCATTATCGAGCGTCATCGTTTCTGGTTGGGGCCACCCGGTAGGGTTGGGGTTCCCAAAAGGAGGGGGAGAGGTGGGGCCCGTTAAGGGGGGCTCATGTTGGTCTTGTGTGTGCCCTGACAGTCCCTTCCACAGAGAGCAATCTTCGAATGTAGTTGTCTTCTGTTAGACCTTTAGGACCAACCATTATGTAAGAGCCTGGGCTTATTTGATGATCTTCTAGGTCTTCGGATGGGATAGCATGAGCCCTAAATAGTCTGCCTCATGAGTTAAAGTGTGTTAGAAAAAATGTCTCTTTGACTCATGGTAACCAATCTGTGACTATATTGATTTTCTTGGTTCAGTGTTATTAAATTTAATTTTCCCCTCTAATCTTTTCAATCTCGTTTTTTAATATTTCTTTGAACAGTAAAGTTTGTAATAAGGCCCTAAAATGTTTTCTTCAATGGTGGGTGAGCTACACCTTCAACAACTAGTATCCCCATTGATGTCAAGAATAATTGAGCACACAAGAAAAGACTCACAGGAAATACATTGGCCAGGTATAAGTGAAGATACACAATACCTCCAAAAAGTATGAATGAAATCTGGTAATGCCACTCACAACATAAATATATATACCACAAAGAAAAAAATGAGGACTAACTACCAAAAATACAAATAATTACTTTATTGTAATACAAATACAGATTACAAAATATACCAACTATCAAAAAAGATCAAAAAAATTTAAATGGATAACGACCAAACTTCAGGTGAAAAAACCAAAGTGCGTTAATCATAAAACATTGATTTATCTTCCTTTGCATAAATCAGTCCCGAAAATTGAATTTCATTAGTTAGCAAAAAGGAAGGGGTAAAGAATCAATAGGAATAGTTAAAAGCATTTAAAATTAAAAAAGACTCCCATTGATCACACCTGACGCCCCAATGCACTTTTCCCAAAAAGTTCCCTCGGGGGGGGTGGGGTTTTAGATGCCCAAACCAGAGGTTCTTATTTTACCTCCCTTTGCTTTATGTCCATGGTTTTTTAGCCTAATGTAAAGCAATTTTGTTGGATAAAAAAATTTCAAAATAATTTTAAATAACCTCAAAAAAAAGGTTTTCCCTGGGATCAAAGGGGCTGAATGGAATAAACTAGAAAGCAAATCGGTGAAATTTAACTAATAATTTTTTCCCTTTGTTTATATAAAATATGTATATACCCCAGTTTTAAAAAGGGGGCGTTAAACAAAATCAATTGGCGCATTTTTGTCCCGGATTCGGCGGGATAAATGGGGTTTCGCAGGGCCCAAGAGAAAATATCTTTTAAACAAGTGCATCCCCATTTAAAATTTTAGAGCTTGGAAAAAACCTAAATTTAAACAATTTTTTTTGAGGGGGGTTTTCAGGGACTAAAAAAAAATGAAATTACATATAAATAGAAAGAGGGGGATGGGTAAAAAAAGAAGGGGATTTTAAAGGGTGAGGTCCCAAACATTTTGATGAAAAAAGGGGGGGGAAAAAGTGAAAAAAAAAGGGGGGATAAAGTAAAAAGTCAAAAAAAAAGGGGAATAATCCCAAAGTATGAAGTAAAGGGCCACTTTTCATAAAAAAATAAGGAAAATGTGAAAAAAATTATTTTTTTTTAATCCCCCGGGGTTGTTCTATATAAAATTTTAATTAAATTTTAATTTCAAAAATTAAGACTTTGGGAAAAAGGGTAAAAAAAAATTAATAATAATAATAATAATAATAAAAAAGAAAACAGAACAATAATATATAAATTTAAAGGGAAAAATTTTTAAAAATTTTAAAATCAGAAAAACCCACCAACTCCAGTGGACAAAAAAAAGAAAAAGAAAAAAAAATAAAAATTTTTTCTTTAAAAACCTTAAAAAAAACCCTGGGCATTTTTCCCCAAAAAAATCTAAAAAAATTTCCTCCTTTCCCCCTTTTTGTTGCAGGTTTAGTTTTATTTGTAAAGATGGTAACTGCTGATCTTAAAATTGATTTTTTTGGAGTTTGAAAAGGGGAAAATCTATCAGGTAAACCAGGGAGAGCTTGGAAAAAACTAACTACTTTAAATTAAGGGTTGTGTTCAAACCTCCGGACAATGGAAGGTTTTTTTCGTTTTTTGGGTAAATTTAAAAATTTTTGAGTTTGGGTGTTTTGATAATTGCGAAACAAAGAGATTTAAAGGGAAAAATTTTCTGTTTTAATCCTAGGGTTTTGGAAATTTTTAAAAGGGGACTTCTTCGATTTTGAGTTTTTATCTTTTAAAAAGTTTTTTTGGGATGGCTTTGGGGTTTTAAATTCCCCAAAAAAAGATCCCCATGCTGTATTTTTTTCCCCAAAAATTCAAAAAAATTTCCTGTTGATCCCCCCGGACTTTCCCTTTGTCTCAAAAATTTAAAAGGGTCTTGTGTTTTCTGCCTGAAAGGGTTTTTTAAATTTTTCTATCTAAAACCAGTGGAAAGATTGTTTTTTTTCTTAAGTAAAGGATTCCACAGATGTTTTGAAAAGGCTGGATGGCATACATATGGAGGAATAAATATTTTTTCTAGTTCCCCAATTGATGTTGAGCCCTTTATTTTAAAGTTTAAAATTTGGGTTTGTTTTTTCCCCTGGGGATGAGTAGATGGGATGGTGATATGTGTGATTTGATTGTTGAATTATTGTAGTTCATTCTTACCCATAATCTTTTTCTCTTTAAGAATTGTTATTACCTTCAAAAGCGCGGCACTGCCATGGGGGCTGAGTGCGCTCCGTCATACGCAAACCTCTTTCTCGGGATGTGGGAAAGGAAAGAAACATCTGTGAATTCATTATTAGATGCAACTTCTGCACACATTCCATCAACTCTATCTGTCGTTCTGGTTGGTCAGTACCTCGGGGGGGGGGCGCATCTGTTCCTTGGGGAACGTTTTTGAAAAGACGGCTTGGGGGTTCGAGGGGAAAGTTTTTTGGATGGGGGTTTAAAAAACCCAGCCATTGAAAAGGTATGGCAGGGAAAAAAAATGACACAAAGACATGCATTATTACGAAACAAAATAAAAGAAACAGACCTTTTTAGATTTTTTCTCAACTGTAGGTTTTCATTAGAATGATGTGAGATCAATTCTTATCAAATATTGAACAATTTTGTTGACAGAACCAGGGGACTTTTTTTGGGGTTTTAAAATTATTAGTATTATTTTTTTGTTTTCCATCTACATTGTTTACTTTGGGCAAAAAGAAAATCACGTGAATACCGGAGGTTTTTTGGGACACCTCTTGGGGGACATCTAGACACACCCCTGAGGAAGCATTTGTGAAACGTGCATTGGGGCGTCAGGTGTGATCAATGTGGAGTCTGTTATTATGTGTAAGATGCATTTATACTATTCCTTATTGATTCATTATCCCCGTTCCATTTGCATAACATAATGATATATTCTAAGTTTCTTGGACTGATGTATGTCAATAGGAATGATGATAGTCTATGATTTATGATTAACTGCACTTTGGTTTTTTTCACCTGTATTTGTTGGTCTGTTATCCAGTTTAAATTTTGATCTTTTTGATATGTTGGTATATTTTGTAATCTGTATTTGTATTACAATAAAGTAATTATTTGTATTTTTGGTAGTTAGTCCTCATTTTTTTCTTTGTGGTATATATTGTACATTCATTTGTAGTTATTTCTGATTCTTCTAAGGAAATCAGAAAGTCCTTTTTGCATCTGTCCACCACTCAGCATGTACACGATTGGATTCAAGCAGCTGTTGAGATAAGCAATGCTGCTTAACAGCGGCATGTATATAAGGACATTGATCAAGACTATGAGGTTCATATTGAGGACAGCAATGAATAACACAGTATTTGCTATCATTAGTGGAATCCATGTTATAAAATACACTGAGATGATAATGAGCACCATTCGATAGAGCCTGTGGGTATTAATGGTCTTGGATTTTCTTACATGCACAACTATAGTTATATTGCAAATTAAAACAATTCCAAGAGGAATAACAAATCCTATGATAAGACAAGGTATTACAACTCGCTTTGAGGCAAACATGTAATGGTTCCAAAAGTTGAGTGTCTCTTCACCACCAAAGCATGTGCCAGATGAGCAATTTTCAAAGAAGGGGTTCAACTTGGTGTAGATGCTGGAGACTAAAATGTCTCCTGTAACGTTCTCACTACACACATTATACACATTGGTGACTATTACGCTACCAATGGTCTCACTACCGAAGTCGCTGCATACTATGATGTCTCCAATTTTCATTTCACCGCTATAGTAGAACACCGGGAGGGTGGACAGAACTGTAATAATCAGATTGAAGAACAGATCCATAAAGAGACACTTGGACATGAATTTGAAAAAAATGGTTTGTTTAGAAAATAATTAAAAAAAAAAAACAATTTTCCCCTTTTTAAAAAAAATAAATTTAAAAGTTTTTGTTATGATGTTTTCAAAAAATTTGAGTTAATTTTTTTAAACCCCACTTTTTTTTTTTAAGTTTTTGGTCTCGTCCATTAAAAAATTTTTATATTTTTTGAATTTGTAATTTTTAAGATTTTTTTTATTTAATTTTATTTTTTGGGCATTTTTAATTTTTTTCGGGAAATTTTTTCCCCCACTTTTTTATTTCTTTTCAAAAAATAAAAACCCTTTTTCTCCCCAATAAAATAAAAAAAAAAAAATAAAAATTTTTAAAAAAAAAATTTATAAACAATAAATTTAAACTTAAAACAAATAAAAAAACCAAAAAAACAAAAATTTAAAAAAAAAACAAAAAAAAACATAATTTTTTTTTTTTTTACATACAAATATTAATTAAAAAAAAAAAAATTAAAAATTAAAAAAAAATATAAAAATATAAAAAATTTTTATAAACCCTTTAATTTCCCCAAAATTTATTTAAAAAAAAACAAAAAAAAATACAAAAAAAAAAAAAAAAAATTTATTAAATTTAATAAAAATAACCTTTTACAAAGAATAAAAATTTAAATTTCATATATTTTATTTTATTTTTCCCCTTTAAATAATTTTTTTTCCCCCCCCCTTTTCCCCTTAATTTTAAATTTTTTTTTTCCAAATTTTTTGGCTTAGGGCAATAAGAAATAAATACAAAATACCTATTGCACATAAGAAAGGCAAAAAATTTAAATTTTTGCCAAATGGCCCAAATCCTTTAAGAACCGAGTGCATAAAGGGGTAAAGGGGGGAAGGGGAATAGATCCCGCCATGGGGGATTTAGAAACCCGTATTTGTCTTGTGTTTCTTCTTGATAAAACCCAAATTTAAAAAAATGACAAAGAATTTTCCCCCTAATCCCCAGGCAGGTCACAACGGCATCACAAAATGTGTCGAAGGAGGGAGTAAGAGTCATAGTATTCAAAAGATGAAGTATTTTCCCCCCATGGAAAAAAAAAAGGGGCATGAACAAAGCCATTGTTCCACATTAGATCCTGAAAATGAAAACCCGGGCAAAATTGCCCAAAGTTTAAAACTAAACTTTTTTACTTTGAAATTTTTTAACCCGTGTCAACAAAGTAATCTGTGATCAGCACAGTGGCTCGGTGGTTAGCACGGTTGCCCTGAGGTTCTAGGTTCAAATCCCACCAAACACAACATCTGCAATGAGTTTATATGTTCTCTCCATATTTCTATGATTTTCCTCTGAGTGCTCCGGTTTCCCCCACACTCCAAAAACATACTGATAGGTTAACCTGTAGATCATAGATCATAGACTGCAGAACAGCATGCAATGTCAATCAGCTGCCTCTAGGGCAAGTAAGATATTGGCGTGTATTAAAAGAGGCATGGACTCGCGGGACAAGGATGTAATCCTACCGCTGTATAAGGCATTGGTGCGACCTCACTTAGAATATGCTTTTCAGTTCTGGGCCCCAGTTTATAGAAGAGATGTAATGGAGCTAGAGAGAGTACAAAGACGAGCAACCAAACTTATAAGGGGAATGGAGCATCTTAGTTATGAGGAGAGGTTAGTAGAATTGAACTTATTTAGTCTTGAGAAAAGACGGCTTCGGGGGGACATGATTAATTTATATAAATATATAAATGGTCCCTACAAAAAGTATGGGGAAAAATTATTTCAAGTGAAGCCCCCTCAAAAGACAAGGGGACATTCCCTTTGACTAGAGAAAAAAGGATTCAATCTCCAAAGGAGAAAAGCGTTCTTCACTGTAGAACTGTGAATCTGTGGAATAGCTGCCTGAGGAGCTGGTCACAGCAGGAACTGTAGAGAGATTCAAGAAAGGCTTAGATACCTACCTGGAACTAAAGAATATTAATGCGTACGTAGCTAGGTAAAATTCTGGATCCTGGCTGGTGGAGGCTCTGGGGTCAGAGATGGGGTCTCCACTGGAGCAGATTGGTTCTTGCCTTGTGGGTTTCAGGGCATTAACCAGTGGTGAGGCTGGGCTTAAAGTCCTTGTATCTCTCCCTCACCCACATTTTCCACACCCTTGGTTGACAAGTGTCTTCTTTCAACCTTATGAACTATGTAACTATGTAACTATGTAACCTGTAATATAGATTTTTAGCTCCAATGGGGACAGAGACCACTGACAATCTCGGTACAGCACTGTGGAATATAATAGTGCTGTGCCATTTTTTTGGTGTATTTTGTTGTAGCCTTATTCTATATATGTATTAACGGTCATACACGAAAACTAGTCGCAGTTTGCGCCAGGCACTACACATTTGAATGTGTCGAAGTTATGCGCCTAAGATATGCTATGCTATGCATGGCATACCACACGCCAGATTTATGAACACACATGTAACAGGCTCATTCATTCAGACGCACTATACACTCATTTAATGCTCCTCAAAACTGCCATGGCGGCGCCTTTTTTCTGACATGTTGCCCAGTGTTTGAAGCCAAAACCAAGAATGGATTTAAAAGAAGAAGTCTCAGTCTTTCCTTAATATGTAACCTCCAATCAGGATCCATTCCTGGTTTTGCATTTAAAAAACTGAATATTTGAACAACAAATCCAACCCAACCAAAGTATCACAATTAAAAAAAATGCAAGTTAATGGGGTGACTGATTAAGCTTGGTGGCGGTTCCCTGCTTTATGTCAATTAATGGATAGGCTAACATAAAAGGACTAGACAGTTTTATCTGCCTTTTATAGGGACTAAAAAAAATAATAATACAATATATATACTCACTGTATCTCCATTCCCCCATGATACTTCTTCTGGTCTGTTACTGAGGAATGGAGAGGGACAGGCAGTGCTTTCTGTCTATCTACCTACCTAAAGTCTATTTCCTTCAGAAACTAGAAACGGTAGAATGTCAGTCCTAGCAAGAACATATCTGTAGAGCATGTGGAAAATATGCTGCATAACCAATGAATAATTATCATAGACAACTGGAGAGGTGTAATGGGCACATTAACAGTAATTGCTATGTCCATACCAAGCACTCCTCTGTATCTCCCTATCACAGATATTGCAGCAATAAAAATTATCTTGTTACATTAGGACTCCAGGAGCTGGAGGCAGCTCAGAGGGTCAGGAATCACCCAGGTTACATTGATGGATGAAGCAGGAGGGGATGAGGCTACATAGTACACGTAACATTGTACCAGGCAATGCAATGTAATAGAGTCCTGCACACGCTCACTATAAGCCAATAGTGACCAGTTCAATATAAACCAGTTTAAAGGGAGAGTCCAAAAACAACGTGCACTTACCATCCAATTCCCAGCAATACAATCACACATCTTGTATATAATTGCATAGATTGTTGTATATGTCATGCTACAAGTTACCTGGACTTTCTATACATCTACATGATTTTATTCTTGTAGATTGTTCTTGTTGAGAACATATCATGGAAGTTCTCATGGGAAGTCATTAATATTGAATAATTAATATGGAATAATTTATGTTATTTAGGCCTCTTTAAATCCTGTAACCAATTAATTTTAAAATCTGTGAATTTCCCTTGCTTTGATGGCCAGGGCTATTAGTGTTACAATTGTACCATCTACTCTTGACTTGCCTGAGGTATGTGAATCTCCTTACAACCTTATGGCTCAGCCATGTAGATGACCGTATGTCTAATCAGGCATAGTCACAGGTAGGTAGCTTAGGTTGTCCTTTCAAAAGCAAAGCAATGGTGGACACTATACGGGCAAAATACAGAGCGGCTGACTTTGATTTTGCTACATATGGTTGAGGGTCATCTTATGAAAGTATAGGATGATGCAGGGTAACAATGTCCATTCATTTACAGACATTTCTGATACTCAGTGGATCCAGATGAAGATTTATTAATTAATTTGTTGTTATTTCTGATAGCTCTAACGAAATCAGAAAGTCCTGCCCGCATCCGCCCGCCACTAAACACATACATAATTGGGTGAAAACAGCTGTTTGTATAAGCAATGCTGGTTAACAGTGGCATAAACATAAGGCTAATGCACATGATTATGAGGCTCATATTGATAATAGTGATGAATAACACAATCTTTGCTATGACTACTGGAGTCCATGTTATGAAATGCACCATGACGATCATGAGTCGATAGAGCCTGTGGGTATTACCGTCTTGGATATTCTCATGTGAACAACTATAGATATATTACAACTTATAACAATGCGGAGGGGAATGAAATAAGCGGTGATAACACAAGGAGGAACAAACCGTTTTGACGTTTATATCAAATGGTTGCAAAAACTGAGTGTCTCCTCACCACCACAACATGTGTCAGATGAGCAATGTTCAAAGAAGGAGTTCAGCTAGGTGTTAGGGACTAGGATGTCTCTTGCAGAGTTCCCACTGCTCACATTATACCCATTGCTGATATTACCAGAGGTCTCACTACTTAAAGGGGTTTTGCCACGAAGTAAAATTGACATGGGAAGCTTGAAAATGAAATAACAAAACATTTTCACCATTCATTATTATTAAAAATTCTGCACCGTTTTTGTTTTAGCTGCTCCTTTAGTGATCCATTGTTTACAGCTCGTCTACAGGGGATACGACCAGGGTTAAGAGCTCCTCCGTCCTGGTCGCACATGCTCAGACATCACCTCTCCTCTCAGACAGCTACTGAGTGTTCAACCCTAGGTGCTGTCACTCTACTCCCGTCCTCTTTACTTCTTAGCAATTAGTCAAAATGCAAATAAATAATAAAGAAACCTCAATCAGGTCTGTGCATTGATAAAGAGAAAAAAACCCCACAGGTTGGGTTCCGCGGGGAAATTTAAAACCGGGGCCCCCCTTGTCCCTGGAGGAAAAAATTTTTACCTCTCGCTGCTCCAATGCTTTACAAAAAACAGCCCTTTCTTTGATACAGGGGGGAAAAGGGCCCTGGTGATGACATCTTGTGGGTCAAATGTTTATGAAATTTAAAAACAAATTTAAATAAAATGCCCCCTTCTGAGCACACACAGCTGAAGAGCTGGATGCGGGAGGTATGAGATGGGGATCGGGGCCCAAAACCCCCTTTTAATTGGGTTGCATAGTTTTTAAACTTCTAAATTTTTTCCTTCCCCGGGTTTTAGTAGAAAAACTCTGTTGGTGGACAAACCCTTTTAATTTTTAAAATCCGATCAAAAAACAGACCCAAAAACGACCAGTTGGGACATAAATTTTGGGGGTAAAACTTTGGGGTTGTAAAAAAAATTTTGGAAAAGGGGACCCCCCCCCCCCCCCCCCCCCTTTTTGGGGGGGCCCCCCCCCCCCCCCCAAAATTAATTTAAAGGGGGGGAAACAATTTTTAAATGCTAGCAAACAAATTAGTAAATACAGAGAAGATGAAAAGTTTATACATATATGATCTGAATGGCCAGGTGCCTTTAAGAGCTGAGGTGGCATAAAAGCGGGAAAGGTCAGGAGAGAGGGGGGAAAAAAAGCAATCCCCAAAAATTTTATTTCTTTTGTTTTCTTCATGATAAATCCGGGTAAACAGGTGAAAAAATGTATTTCCTACCAATCCCCCCAGGCCGGTAAAACAAAACTGACGTATGGGGGGACAGATGAGAAAGAGTTTTGGGCAAAAAGGTTTTTGTCTGCGATGGAATAACAGAGAATGTGGGACAAAGACATTTTTTCCAGTATTAAATCCTAGAAATGAGCACAGACATTCGGTAAGAGTCATGTTTTTTCTTTGGTAAAGTAAACATTTACAAGAAAACTTACTCACACCTTTTAAGGGTAGTTCCCCAAAAAGTCAAAATTTTGGACACGCCCCTCGGTCGTATTTTTCATCTAATCCAGGCGAGGGTGCACCCCCGAAATTACGGGAATTTCCCCAGTTTTATGGGAGAACTAAGGGGCTACGAAATCCTCTCCCCCGGGCGTTTCAATAGATCACGAAGGACAGTAATGGGGGGCCCGGGGGGGCCGGGTAGCCCCGGGGCCACCAAACACCCCGGGGTAATTGGGGGGGCTAATGAAAGCCCCACAATTACGTTGTGTGAAAAAAGGGTAATGTTCATTTGTCCCTTTAGGAATTTTATAAATTTTTTACTGTGGATTTTTTCCCAAATTTGGGCAAGGAAAAAATTTTTATGTGGGTGAAAAAAAAAAAATGAACTCTAAGGCTATGTGCAAAACGGTTTTATTTTTCAGTGGTAATTACGCCCCCGCCAAATTTTTCCGTGTGGGCCGGGGGGGGGGTTTGGGGTTGGCGGGCACCTCGCCGGCCCCAAAAGACTTGCATTACCAGCGGCGCGTATACGCCGCTGGTAATTTAGTGTCCTTATTTTTCCCGCGGCGGGGTTCGCCGAGAAAAGGGGGAGGAGACGTAATTTCCATAAATTCTCTATGGAAAATGTGGATTTCCATTTTGACTGGGACGCAGGATCGGAAAGGGGGCCCCCGGGGGAAACCCGGGGAAACCCCCCGGGGGGCCCCCCCCAGCCCCTGCGGGCCCCGGAGGCCCGTGCGCTGCCCCCGGGGCCCCTCCCCGAATTTTGGTCCCCCGAAAGCCCGGGGACCTGCCCCCGACTCCCGGGGCTGCCCCGGTGTCGCGGAGCACAGCGCCACAGCGCTGGGTTTTTCGGGGGGATCTCCCCGGGAGGGTGAACGGGGGTTTTGCCTTCAGGGCCCGCCCGGGGGCCCGGGCCCCCACTGTGACGTAGGCGGGCGGTGGGCGTCCCATCCCCCGCGCCGCCATGCAGGAAAGGGAAGGGGGCCGGGGGGGAGCTCGGAGCGGCCCGGGACCGGGCAGGAGCCCGGGCCCGGTAAGTGGCTGGTTGGTTTTTTTTTTTTTTTTTTGTTTTTAAAACTACTTACCCAAGGGGCCCCGAAAACAAAGGGGGCCCCCCCGGGTATGAAGGGGGCCCCTGGCTACTTTGAAAGGGGGCCCCCGACTACTCTAAAAGGGGGGGGGTGGCTACGCTAAAGGGGCCCCCGGCTACGCTAAAGGGGGGGCCCCCCTCACTGAAGGGGGGCCCTGGCTAATCTAAAGGGGGGCCGTGGCTAATCTAAAGGGGGGCCCCCGGGTACTCTAAAAGGGGGGGGCCCCCGGGTTTCTAAAAGAGGGGGGGGCCCGGTACTGTAAAGGGGGGGGCCCGGCTTTTCTAAAGGGGGCCCCGGCTAATAAAGGGGGGCCTGGCTAACTTTAAAGGGGGGCCCCGGCTAATAAGGGGGCCCTGGAAAAACATAAAAGGGGGGGCCCCGGGGCAATTAAAAAGGGGGGGCCCGAATAACTATGGGGGCCCCGGCCCAAACCTTTAAAGGGGGGGGCCCGGTACTGTAAAGGGGGGCCCGGCCCTTTTTAAAGGGACCCTGGCTAACCCAAAGGGGGGGCCCGGCTAAAAAAAAAGGGGGCCCCGACTACATAAAGGGGGGGGCCCCGACTTAAAAAAAGGGGGGCCTGACTTTAAAAAAGGGGGGGGCCCCGGTACCTAAGGGGGGCCCCGACTACAAAGGGGGGCCTGGCTACTGTAAAGGGGGCCCTGGCTACTCTGGGAAAGGGGGGGTCTGGCTTTTTCTAAAGGGGGCCCCGGTACTGAATTTGGGGCCCTTGGCTAATTTAAAAAAGGGGGGCCTTGGCCTTTCTCTAAAGGGGGGGCCCCGGCTTTTTTATGGGGGCCCTGGCTACCCAAGGGGGCCCTGACTTACAAAGGGGCCCCGGGGTTTCGCTAAAGGGGGGCCCTGACTCTCTAAAGGGGGGCCCTGGGTATTGAAGGGGGGGCCCCGGTTAAATCTAAAGGGGGGCCCTGGGTACGCTAAAGGGGGGGCCCCGATACTCTAAAGGGGGGGCCCCGGCTAGCGAAAGGGGGGCCCGGGGGTACCCCTTTAAAAGGGGGGGTTGAATTTTTAAAGGGGGCCCCCGGTTCCCAAAGAGGGGCCCTGGCTAATCTAAAGGGGGGGCCCCGGGGGTTCTTTAAAGGGGGGGGGGGCCCCGGTTTTTCTAAAGGGGGCCCTGGCTAATAAAGGGGGGCCCCCCCCCCCTAATAAAGGGGGGCCCTGGCTAACTAAGGGGGCCCCGGCTACAAAAAAGGGGGGGCCTGACTAATTAAAAGGGGGGGCCCGGGGCTAACTAGGGGGGCCCTGGGGTACATAAAGGGGGGGGCCGTGGACTAAAAATTTGGGGGCCCCGGCTACAAAAAAGGGAGGGGCCCTGACTACCTAAGGGGGCCGTGATACCTAAGGGGGTCCCTGGCTACATAAAGGGGGCCCGGGGTACTTTAAAGGGGGGCCCCGGTACAAAAAAGGGGGGCCCTGACTAATAAGGGGGCCCCGACTAACTTAAGGGGGGGCCCCGCTAACCAAGGGGGCCCTGACTAGCAAAGGGTTTTCCATGGAAATACTAAAGGGGGGGCCCCGACTAACAAACGGGGGCACGGGGTTTCGTAAAGGGAGCCCCCGGTACCCTAAAAGGGGGGCCCCGACAACAAAAGGGGGGGCCCCCGGGTACCCAAAGGGGGCCCTTTATACCTTTCACATTGCTAAAAGGGGGGCCCCCAACTACCTGTTTAAATACCCAAAAGGGGGACCCCCAACTGCCCGTATACTAAACCCAAAGGAGGGCCCCCTTACGCCTGTTTTACTACTTTGAGGAGACCCTGGGGCTGTATACTACCTTAAAAGGGGGCTTTAATTGCCTGGATTACTTTCCTTTAAAGGGGGGGCCCCAACTGGTTTAAGCCTATATAAAAGGGACCCTAACTAAAACCAAAAGTCTACCTAACTGGGGGCCACCAAAAAAAACTGAAACCCATTTAACTTGCCTTTAAAGGGGGCCCGTTATCTAAAAGGGGGCCCGTTTACTTACCCACCCGTGGCTAGGTAGCCCCCCCCTCCTACCTGGGGCGGGCCCTTCCAAAATATCCAGCGGGAGTCTACCTCTAAATAGGGCCTATTAGTTACCCGGGGTCTTGGCCCCTTTGCCTACCTACCTAGGGTCTTTTCCTACCTTTCCTGGTTAAAATAATTGAAAAGGGCAGAGTCCCCAGTTGGGGCATTATCTCCCAAGGGGGGGTTTTTCCCCTTTCCCCCCCCTCCAAACCCCCCAGGATCCTAGGGGCCCCTAAGTTATGGTTGTACCCCCCTTTTCCCCTGGGGAAATTTGTACAGAGGTGGGAATAGGTAAAGAAAAAGCTTGAAAATTGGGGATTTTAAAATATTTGGTTTTATTTTTTGCAGGGATGAAAATGGTGGCGGGACCCAAATCATCATGGGATGTGGAACGGATGCAGAGGAAAAGGGAAAAAAGAACGACTCAAGAGAAGAGAACGCTCCCCGATAGGAAGTTCCCGGGGAGTCCCTTATTTCAGGGGTTATTTTAAATTTTAATAAATTTGGGTCAGTGTGTATTTTCTGTAAAATTGGGTGTGACCTGAGTGGTGTCAGATACTATGAGTCTTTCCCTAAAAGCAGTGTTGTAGGTTATATTGGCATTAAATATAGTGGAGAGTTCATTTCCCTGATTTTAAGGGGGGAGGGGAAAAACTGACCCTGTGATAGGAGTTAGGGCTTTTTTTCTTGTGGTGTTTATTTTATAATGTGGTGAGGGGCGTTACCAAGGTAAACGTTGAGGGGGATATTGTATGTGGGTGGAGGGGGATATTGTATGTGGGTGGAGGGGGATATTGTATGTGGGTGGAGGGGGATAGTGTATGTGGGTGGAGGGGGATATTGTATGCGGGTGGAGGGGGATATTGTATGTGGGTGGAGGGGGATAGTGTATGTGGGTGGAGGGGGATATTGTATGTGGGTGGAGGGGGATAGTGTATGTGGGTGGAGGGGGGATAGTGTATGTGGGTGGAGGGGGATATTGTATGTGGGTGGAGGGGGATATTGTATGCGGGTGGAGGGGATATTGTATGTGGGTGGAGGGGGATATTGTATGTGGGTGGAGGGGATATTGTATGTGGGTGGAGGGGGATAGTGTATGTGGGTGGAGGGGGATATTGTATGCGGGTGGAGGGGATATTGTATGTGGGTGGAGGGGGGATATTGTATGTGGAGGAGGATATTGTATGTGGGTGGAGGGGGGATATTGTATGTGGGTGGTGGGGGATATTGTATGTGGGTGGTGGGGGATATTGTATGTGGGTGGAGGGGGATATTGTATGTGGGTGGAGGGGGATATTGTATGTGGGCGGAGGGGGAAATTGTATGTGGGCTATTGGAGGGGGAAATTGTATGTGGGCTATTGGAGGGGGATATTGTATGTGGGCTATTGGAGGGGATATTGTATGTGGGTGGAGGGGATATTGTATGTGGGTGGAGGGGGATATTGTATGTGGGTGGAGGGGGATAGTGTATGTGGGTGGAGGGGATATTGTATGTGGGCTATTGGAGGGGGATATTGTATGTGGGTGGAGGGGGATATTGTATGTGGGTGGAGGGGGATATATTGTATGTGGGTGGAGGGGATATTGTATGTGGGTGGAGGGGGATATTGTGTGTGGGTGGAGGAAGATATTGTATGTGGGTGGAGGGGGATATTGTATGTGGGTGGAGGGGGATATTGTATGTGGGTGGAGGGGGATATTGTATGTGGGTGGAGGTGGATATTGTATGTGGGTGGAGGGAGATATTGTATGTGGGTGGAGGGGGATATTGTATGTGGGTGGAGGGGGATATTGTATGTGGGTGGAGGGGGATATGGATGGAGCTACTTAGCCCTGTATCTATGATATGTTAGACTGACAT
This sequence comes from Phyllomedusa bahiana, assembly GCA_025379985.1. Lineage (NCBI taxonomy): Eukaryota > Metazoa > Chordata > Amphibia > Anura > Hylidae > Phyllomedusa > Phyllomedusa bahiana. The sequence continues at coordinate 8,214 of JAODAL010020334.1, read as the reverse complement.
ATGTGTGAGATACAGATATGTGACTCTCTTGCTATTGTACTACACAATACAGTTCTGTTTTGAACACTGTATTATGTGGTAAAATGGGCGCATTTATGTCCGAGAGGCCGGTAATATTTTCATGTACAGTAGGGTGGGCCCCCCAAGATCAATTCCCCTGTGGGCCCCAGACCCCCCAGTCCGACACTGCTGGGACGTTTTCAGCCCGTAATATGCGCCCTCTGGTGCGTAATTACGGACTGAAATACGTCCAGTTTTAAGCCGTGTGAACATAGCCTAAGGGCCACATGTTTGAAAACTGTCTATGTCTAAAATTCACTTTGTTGCCCGTAGCAGCAAATCAGAGCAGCTCTCTCATTTTTCCGGAGCACTATATGAAATGAAAGGGGCGCTCTGATTGGTTGCTATGGGCAACAAAGTGAATTTTAAACCTATACAGTTTTCATACATGTGACCTTAAATTCCCATTGAAAGCTCCAGAACCAACCCACCAGAAATACCCCAATAATAGAATGCACAATAATAGGATTATTATCTCATACATTTCTAACATTTCAATATTACACATTACTGAAGATAAAATGCTACAAAAGGGCCAGAGATAAGTTGTGCTGTAAATTTCTGGGCAGAGCAAGGTTGGTGTAAGATCCTGGACAAAGTGGTTTGTGATAGTTCCCTCCCTTGTCACAATGTCGCTTAATGGATGGGCCAACATACATCACATTCCAAATGATTATGTGGATTTGATGTGTTATTAAGATTGATGGGATCGTGTTTCAGGGCTCATTGGTTCACGAAATTCAATCTCAAACACCTGTGATAGATAGTTTGCCTGGTGGGCCCAATTAATGAAACCTACTTAAAGGGGATGTATCACTTCTTTAGTTCGGCTGATTAACACTGCTCTCAGCTTCTCAACTCTAGAAATGCAGGGGCGTTTCTTCCCCTCCCAGTTGGGTGACATCATCCCCCCTTCACTGTTCATGCTGGCACCCGAGACTCCCCCCCCTCTCTGAGTCCACATGTCACTGTGTCTCTCCCTATCAGTCTTATTTTGTAAGAGCTGTATACGTACCACAGGCTGCATTCAATCTAGACTGAGCGCTGATCTCTTCTCCTCTCACAGCTGGAGATTTGTTACAGCTTTCTATGAACACTAAAGAATAGTCCTGGATAGCATAGACTAAAAAGAGGGAATGGCTTGTAGGAGCGCTACAGGGAAAGAAACACTCTTTAAACATCTGAGGAAGTGGATTGTATTCCACGAAACGCGTAATGCTCTGTTAAATAAATTCTTGCAAAAATACACTCTTAAAGTTTAAAGAGTGTTTCTTCCCCCGTAGCGCTCCTACAAGCTATTCCCTCTTTTTAGTCTATGGTATCCAGGACTATTCTCTAGTATTCACGAACCCTGGCGTCCTCGTGGCGTTCATCGGCGGGAACGGACGGGAGCTGCTCATCTTTCACTCCGCTGTCATAAAAACACTACGCGATCTCGTGCTGTACCGTAAATGTACAGCTATACCAGGTGAGCACCTGACTTATAGTGTCTTACAGTGTATTTTTCACTGCGCTTTTTCTACTTGTAGCAATCCCTCCACCCGGACCGGCATTGTACGATCGGGAGGAGATCGCTTTAGCTTTCTATGAACGGCACAGGTCTCCCTTCTATGCAGGAGAGGCAGGGATTGACACACAATTGTGCTGTTTCCTGATTGTAGAAGTCCTGCAATGTTATTCTGTTTCTTCTGGCTGTGCAGAGTGATATTGTGCCGGTCCCTTACTTTGAGTGAAAGACAGGAATGCAAGCTCCGTGAATACAGCCGACCTGGGGCCGAACAGAATGTAAATGAGCTCTCAGCTAGTGAAATGCAAGGAGGAGGGATCCGACAGGACTGGATATCAGTGTAAACAGAAACAGAAGATAAGGGATCCTGTGATAACAAGACAGCTTTGCTAATGAAATCCAATTGCAAAGTTGCTTGTATTCACTGTCCCCTTATTCTGAAGACCATTCAATGAAATGATACAACCCCTTTAAGAAGGAGATTCCTCCATTATTGAGCCGGTCATATGTTTCTACTGATATGGGAAAGGCAGAATGAGGAAGGTTTCAGATACACAAATTTGTTGGTTTAAGAGAGCAGCTGCCCAAAACCCATTACAAAGCAGAAAACAGGTATTTGAAGCTGCTGGTGCCTGTAAGTGTAGGTGCCTCAAGGTTTAGGATCCCCTAGAGGTTGCAGTTGTCCATAAACTTACTCTTCAGTCACCACTAACTAGTGCTCACAAGTAGAAACGCTTGCAGTAGTAGGTCCACACATAAATGAAGACTGATTCTGAAACAGTCTTGTTTACTGATGAGTGCTGTGCAATCCTGGTTGGTCCAGATTGAGGGAGTAGTGGATGGTTGGTGGATGGGCACCATCTCCCAACAAGGCTGTGATGTCAACAAGAAGGTGGTGGAGTCATGTTTTGGGCTGGAATCATGGAGAGAGAGCTGGGTGGCCACTTTAGGGCTCCTGAAGGTGTGAAAATAACCTCTCCAAAGTATATAAAGTTTCTGACTGACCATCTTCTTCAATGATACAAAAAGAAGAACCGCACCTTCCGTAGCAAAATCATCATCATGCAGGTTACAATCATCGGCTGCAAAAGGCATAAAAGGAGAGAAATTCATGTTGTGGCTGCCATCCTCCCCAGACCTCAACCCTAGTGAGAAATTTGGAGTATCCTCAAGCAAAAGATTTTTGAAGGTGGGAGGCAGTTCACATCCAAACAGGAACTCTGGGAGACGATTCTCATATCCAGCAAAGAAATTCAAGCAGAAGCTCTCCAAAAACTCACAAGTTCAATGGATGTGTCAGAGAAAGTATAGGGTTACGTGATATCTCTATTATTCATTAAGTTTTAAATATTTATATTTCTAAGACTTAGAAGACTTAGGAATTTATTTTCCATCATTGATGCTTAGCCTTAACATAGTTATGGATATAATACACATTGCTAAGTTCTTCAGTCTTAAAGTGTTCATAATTCCCAACAGACCCAAGAGAGACTTATTTATGTTTATGTCTATGGTTTATCTAAATTTATTTCACCATCCTGATCTCTCATTGGTTGCTTTTTGTTCTTCCAATCTCTAATCACTGATAATATACATTTGTTTATATATGTATGGCGACGGAGATGATTACTGTAATATTTCATTACTTATTTCCAAGAATCCTCTGGAGGCCATCTATATGTACTCCAGATTAATTAGCTCCCCTGGACAATAAACAACCTATTTTCCTAGTATTTAATAATCAAAACAATGGTTAGATAAGATATATTTACCTGTCTTATCAACTGGCTGATATATTATTGTGATTTGCTATAAGAACCTGTTAGAATTAGTCTTCTGGGGACACTATTCTTCAACATTGTCCATATTACATGTTTTAAGATTCTTAATGGTAACTGAAGTAAAAGTTAAATTTTAGTTGTGGCATTTTAGCCTATTCAGCATCGGGAAAGCTGGGTGATAACCCATCCCCCATAGCAAGAACCTAACTCTACTAGGTGCCTGCTGCAGAGGAAATGTCACCTAGTTATCTTGGGCACTGGATAGTCTATCCAATGTCCTGGAAAGCTTGATGCTTCCCCAGCTTTTCTGGGTGTCTGCTGTGTGTCAGGTCACCCAGCTTTACCAGGATCTGGATAGCCTACCCTCTAGGGTGCACAAAGAAAAATATAACCAATACTTACCTCTGACATCACCAATGGAGCTTCAATATTCCCCAACCGTTCCTCACCAATGATGTCCTGTTTATGGCTCACGAGACTTTGAGCCAAACATCGGAGTCAGTGGTCACTTTCCAGAATGTACAATACATGACGGCTAAACAGGATGTCATCAGAACCAGTGAGGGACACCAGAGATCTGGAAGGGTAGGAAAGTTGGACACAAATACTGGTTATTTTTTTTTTTATTTTAGCATAATAGGGTCAATAGGCTAGTTATTAAAAGTATTGGAAAAACCTTTCAATATTTCTCACAGCAGAAACTTTGCTACAACATATCCAGTCTAGGCAAACCCAGCAAGCATATTTATGGGAAGGAGCCAAATTGAACCCAAGAAAGAGGAAAAAAAAAAAAAGAGGTGAGGTATGGATGGATGGACAGATGGACACAGCAGATACCTCTGTGCTAATAAAACTCAAGACAGTAGGACTAACCAGGCATCTACCCTTGTATCCGGACTTTACGTGACATAAAACCTGACCACACGTGTTTCCTTAGGTGTCACGCTCCGAAGATGGATTAGGAATAGAACGCAGCCACTCCATTACAAAATACTAAAAAATGTTGAGGAAAAAATGACTCATTAACTAAAAAAAAACAAATTAACATAACTGGAACCAGCATGTCATTCAAATCAGATTTAACACAAAATCATGATATTTATTCAGCAAATTGAGCGCTGGAAAAAGAAAATAAAATTTAAAAGACTTGTGTTTTTTGTCATCTTGCTTCTCAGAAAATAGGTGGAAAGAAAGTACCAATAAAAACAAGACCTTGCTCCCCAAACATTAAACCCTCACTCGCTCTTCTGGAGGAAAAATTACAAAAATGCAATGATGTCAGAAAATGGCAATGGAAATGTAAAAAAAAAATGTAAGTAGTTAAACATAACAAAAACTATAAAAGATTTGGTACCACTAAAATCGTATCGACCTGTAGAATAAAGACAATATTTGCCACTCAAACTTTGAGACCGTCCCCACCACCCTAAAAAAAAATATTAGACAACTGTGTGTTCCCTCCTTGAAACTTTTTCTTTTCTTTTTTGGGAGGAGGGGGTCCTCAATGCATTATATGGTGCATTAAATTATACCACAAAAACACAACTTAAAAACAAGCTCTATTAAGGCCATGTTGACTGTTGTGGCTCCTGGAAGACGGAAAGGAAAAAAAAAACAGAAACAAGGAACCGAAAATGAATCGGACACTAAAGGGTTAGCAACTTCCCTCTGTGAATTCTATAGAGGTTACAGAAACAACCTTGTCAATAAGTGATCCCCATTTACCTAAACCTGGGACCTCATGTTTTGCATATCTTGATTGATATTTCCCTTTGAGCAGAGTTCTTCTTTATATTCTGTGTGTGTCAGGGGTGTAACTAGAGAAGCCAGGGCCCAAAGCAAACTTTTGGATGGGGGCCCCTACCCTCCCTCCTCGCCCACTTCCCTTACCACGACCATGTACCAGGACATGCTGTTAGATTATATAGATAATACAAGTTGCAAATACCTCACCATACATCTCACTATCATACTGCTACCAAACAAATCCACTACCCCAACACCAAGATTACCAATAACCCTACTACATATGGACCTGATTATACCGCCAGAATATGACCACAAACGGACTGCCGAATACCCCTACACTACTACTGATCAGTACCCAAAGACCAATAGTACCGCCATATAGTGACCATATAGTGGTATATACCAGTGTACACAGGCTCTGCCGGCTGTATATAACCACCACACAGTGACCCTATATTGGTAGACACCAGTGTACACAGGCTCTGTAGACTGTATATTACCACCATACAGTGACCATATAGTGGTAGACACCAGTGTACACAGGCTCTGCAGACTGTATATTACCTCCATACAGTGACCATATAGTGTTAGGGACCAATGTACACAGGCTCTGTAGACTGTATATTACCTCCATACATTGACCATAATATAGTAGACACCAGTGTACACAGGCTCTTTAGACTGTATATTACCTCCATACAGTGACCATGTAGTGGTAGACACCAGTGTACACAGGCTCTGCAGACTGTATATAACCAACATACAGTGACCATATAGTGGTATATACTAGTGTAAACAGGCTCTGCAGACTGTATATAACCACCATACAGTGACCATATAGTGGTAGACACCAGTGTATACAGGCTCTGTAGACTTAAGTGATACAGTGCATTACACTCTTGTGACTACAGTGACGTTACATGATAAGCTCATGTTACCCCTTTTCTGCATCGTCCAGTCCGTCATCATGAGACATCTCCCGACCACTACTGCAGATTAGACACAAATACCTGAATCGACTTTCCAGCACCTGCCCCCCTGGCTATATGGGGTCCATTTAAGCAGGCAGGGTTTAGATAGGATATATGGGGCCCCAAATAGGCAAGCTTTAGGTAGCCAATATAGTTCCCATATAGGCAAGCAGGGTTTAGTTAGCTATAGGGAGCCATACAGGTAGACAGGGGTTAGGTGGGCTATAGGGGCCATATAGGTAGGGTTTAGGTAGCTAATATAAGTAGACAGGCAGGCTTCGGGGGCTATATAGGTAGGCAAGCTTTAGGGGGGCTATAGGGGCTATATAGGCAGACAGGCTTCACGGTAGCTATAGGGCTATTCAGGCAGGCAGACTTAGAGCTATATAGGCAGCCTGCAGGCAGGCTGGGGGCTATGCAGGCAGGCTTAGGGGTATACAGGCAGGCTTCGGGGTATACAGGCAGGCTTAGGGTATACAGGCAGGTTTAGGGGTATACAGGCAGGCTTAGGGTATATAGGCAGGCTTAGGGGTATACAGGCAGGCTTAGGGGTATACAAGCAGGCTTAGAGGTATACATGCAGGCTTAGGATATATACAGGCAGGCTTAGGGGTATACAGGCAGGCTTATGGGGTATACAGGCAGGCTAATGGGGGTATACAGGCAGGCTAATGGGGTATACAGGCAGGCTTATGGGGGTATACACGCAGGCTAATGAGGTATACAGGCAGGCTAATGGGGTATACAGGCAGGCTTAGGATATATACAGCAAGGCGAATGGTGTCTACAGGCAGGCTAATGAGGATATACAGGCAGGCTTAGGGGGTATACAGGCAGGCTAAGGGGTATACAGGCAGGCTAATGGGGTATACAGGCAGGCTAATGTGGGTATACAGGCAGGCTAATGGGTTATACAGGAAGGATTATGGGGTATACAGGCAGGCTTAGGGGTATACAGGCAGGCTAATGGGGTATACAGGCAGGCTTATGGGGGTATACAGGCAGGCTTATGGGGGTATACAGGCAGGCTTATGGGGGTATACAGGCAGGCTAATGGGGGTATACAGGCAGGCTATGGGGGTATACAGGCAGGCTTATGGGGGTATACAGGCAGGCTAATGGGGTATACAGGCAGGCTTAGGGAGTATACAGGCAGGCTTAGGGGGTATACAGGCAGGCTATGGGGTATACAGGGAGGCTAAGGGGTATACAGGGAGGCTTAGGGGGTATACAGCAGGCTTAGGGGCAGGTAAAATAAGAAATAGTTTACTTACCTCGGTCCACGCTCCCCCGATGCGCCGCTTGCTCTGCTCTGCCACTACCCCGGCAGCCCCTACGCTCAGCGCAGGCGGCGCGGTGATGTGACGTCACCGCGCGCACCCACGTGATCAGTGAGAGCCGGCAGTGGAAGTAGCAGAGAGGAGCGAGTGGTGCTTCGTTCTGCTACCTCCGGGTAGCGCTGCCTCTGAACGCTTGGGCCGGAGGGCCCGGGCGTTCCGAGGTAGCATGCGCTGGGCCTCGCAGCTACGCGCCCGCCGCAGTGAACTGTTAAGTTCACTGCCGGCGGGCCCAGGAGCGGCATTACCGGGGTAGCGGACACAGTAGCAGCTGCCCCGCGGCACGGGCCCCCCTAAACGCACAGGCCCCGGGGCAACTGCTACGACTGCTACCCCGGTAGTTACACCCCTGGTGTGTGTTATATAACATTTTCTTATTAATTGCTGATAAACCCCAAAAATGAGTGAACCCCATAATGTCATCTCAGCCCTTATAACTATGGCCACATGATGCTCATCACTTCCTGGGGCTCAGACACTTTATACTGGACACAATTCCAGCCTCATCTCCATTATATCAGGTGAGATGATATAATATTATAGACATTCCATTGGAGAAATAGACACAAGCATTTTAATGGTTTATTGTTCACTAATATATCCTTGTAACTAACTATTCATTATTCTGGCAAACTCTCTCTCCATCTATCAATTCATCTTCCCAATCATCCCTTTACCCCTCAATCCATCCATCTGCTGCCTATGATGTAATGGAATGATCCGGCTTTTAGCCCCGCCCAGTTACTATGACATCACAGCTGACAGCTCCTCTGCATACATTAGTTATTAACTGCTGATGTCACAATATG
>JAODAL010020333.1:0-69710 GCA_025379985.1 Phyllomedusa bahiana | reverse complement strand
GGAGTTTTGTCTATTTTAATTTTGGTGTAAAGTACGTTAGTACCCATCCCCTATGACCCGCAGTTGAGTTGCTAAGTTGTAGAGTTGAATGTTCGGGAAGTTGATGCCCCCATTTTTCCTGTGCTGGTATAAAACTTTCAAAGTGACTCGAGGTCTACGGTTATTCCATATGAATCTAAGAAAACATGCATTAATCCATTTCACATCTTTAGGTTTGAGATAGATTGGGAGTGATTGGAGGATATAAAGGAGCCTAGGGAATATAATCAGCTTTATTATGTTGGCCCTACCCAGGGGGGAGAGCGTGAGGTTTTTCCAGGTGTTAAAGTGAGACTCAAGGGATCTAACAAATGGTCTTATGTTTTCAGACTAAAGGGAAGTCGCTTTTTTAGTTATTCGGACCCCCAGGCATGTCAAAGAGTCTGTTCGCCACTTAAAGGGGTAATGCTCCGTCCACGATGGTACCGATCTACCCTTCAAGAGGAGGGCTTCGGATTTGTTTTCGTTAACCTTGAAACCCAACAACATCCCATATTTTTGAATGTCAGGTAAAATGTGTGGGAGACAGTCGGCTGGGTTAGTGATCTACAATAAGAGGTCGTCTGCGAATGCTGACAGTTTGACTTCTTGAGAGCCCAACTGAATGCCAGTGAATGGAGTCAGGGTCTATTGAGAGATTGAAGAGGAGCGGGGAAAGAGGACAGCCCTGGCGAGTACCCCTTTGAATGGAGATCAGGTCCGAGTTAAGACCATTCACCATGAGAGTAGTGGAGGAGTGGTTTTGGTTGTGTTGTAAGAAAGCAAGGAATGTATTCCCGAAACCGTGATGACGTAGGGCAGTGTTGCGGAACTTCCATGATACGGAGTCGAAAGCTTTTTCGGAGTCAAGTCCCAGTAACATGGAAGTGGGTCGTTGGGGATCGTGGACTTGGGTTGTGGCTGCAACCGCGGAGCGTATGCCTACTGTGGAATGTTTGTTATGTAGGAACCCTAGTTGCGAGGGTGTAAGAAGGGGACTAATGATTGACTGTAACCGGTCAGCAAGTATTTTGGTTAAAACTTTGTAATCTTGATTGAGAAGAGATATGGGGCAGCATCGGGTCCCTCTGTGGTTTCGGGATGAGTATGGTCCGAGATTCGTAGAAGTCGGAGGGGTTTATGTGACCTTTATAGACTGCATTGAGATAAGTGCTTAGAGGGGTAGTTATACCAGTTCCCAGGAGGCCATAGTATTCCACAGGTAGACCATCCGGGCCTGGCGTTTTGTGATGGGGGAGGCGAGCGCATGGCGAACCTCGAGTTCCGAGATATCAGCCTCTAGGGCAAGGCTAGCCTCGGAGGAGAGGCCAGGCAGATTCAAACTGTTGAGGAAAGACCAAGTGCCCACAGAGTCGTAAGAGCGCTCTTTATAAAAGTCTGAGAAGTACTGGGCAAATATGTGCTGTATCTCTGCGAGTTTTGATGTGTGTGTTTGTGTGGTTGGGTCTTGTAAACTGAGAATGTGTGATTTATCCTGGTGTGGTTTTCCTGCCTTTGCTAATAAAGACCCAATCCTGTTACCCCACCTGAAGTATTTGTTCCGTTGGGCTTCAATGCCCCATTTAGCTTAACCTTGTAAAAAACTTTCCAAAAGAGATTTTGTTGAGGTATATTTGTCTTTATTGTCCTGGGTGGGAGTGTTAATATAATCACGATGGACCCCGTGAGATCTGCAATAAGCATGGAGAATTTCCTGCGTGTTTCCTTTTTTTTCAAAGTTTTGATGCTGGCCAGTAGGTGCCAATGTTTTCTATATGTTCTATGTTATCGTCTTAAAAGTTGGCCCAATGGGTTGTGAGATGGTTTTTTAAAATCCTCCGAATGAGCCAGGTACGAGGGAAACCTCCAGTTGAAGGAGAGTGGGGGGGGTGGCCCGTCCTAGTATATTGAATGTTATTGGGGCATGATCAGAGATCAGGATATTTTCAATCGTGGCTCTACGTATCGAGTGAAAGGTGTGTGTCAGTGTGAGAAAAAGGTCAATTCTAGAGTGGCTTTTGTGAACTGCAGAGGAAAAGGTATAATCCCTTACGGAAAGGTTCAGCATGCGCCAGTGATCACATAGGGAGAAGTGGTTCATGATGGAGAGAACTACAGAGGCCGCAGGTAAATCCTGTGTAGTTGGGGCCGATCTGTCTAAATCCAGTTGCAGGGTCATGTTAAGATCCCCTCCTATGACTAGCATGTGCAGCTGTTTTCCCAGCAAAAAGTTGTACATAGAAATCAACATTTGGGGGATTTGGAGCATATATGTTTAGAAGGGAGTATCGTGTGCCACAGATAGTGACATCTACGTAGAGGAATCGGCCCGAGGGGTCTGCGTGTGAGTCGTGAATCGTCGTGGTAAGGTTGCTGTGGAACAAAATCGCCACTCCGCGGGATTTGGAACTATATGAGGCAGTATGGCAGCTGCCCAGCCAGGAAGCCTTTAAGGATCCTTGATCCTCCCATTGCCAGTGCGTTTCTTGGAGGAACATGACCTGCACCCCAGCCTCTTTAGGTGAGTTAAAAATTTTTTGCGTTTAATTGCCGTGTTTAATCCTGCTACATTCCATGTAGCAAAGCGTAGAGACGTGTTAGGGTGTGTGTGGGTTGTCAGTGCAGAAAAAGTAGTACTCATCCTATTCCAGATGGCGATGGTCGTGGATGACATGGTTGTAGATCAGTAGAAGAGGGTCCTCTGTCCCAGCGAGTAGCGGATTCCCTTGATGTGGAATTCCTCAGGTGGCCAGACGCCCCCCAAGGATAGGACAGACACGTTCCCTGGGCAAAGGACACGATTGAGAAACAAGGGAAACAAAGAACAACATACACCAACAAGCATTTCAATACTATCATGCTAACATTCTAAGGAGGGTAGGCCGGTACTAGGCCTGCAGATAAACCTGGAGACACATTTCAGTCCTGTTTTGCCAAGATTTATACAAGTTCAGGTACAGCTTTATAGAAGATTAATCAGTCAATAAAGATATAACACAGCTTTATTGTTACAATAATGAATCAAGTATGATAAAATGATAACATAAAATGATTCCAGAAAATAGGGAGATAGTATGTACAGTTTATAAGATAAAAATAGAAGTATATACAAAAGTCATAAACACTTATCAGACTTCACCTGTGGAGTATTGTATCTCGAATCCGCTTACTTCCGCCATAAGAAACCGTAAAACAGATGGCAATGGATTTGAGAAACTCTCAGGGACGTCTCCATACCAGGAAGGAACGGTTTCTGCTTTTCATGGCTGATGTTAGGGATTTTATATGTCACCTCTACAAAATGGCGGACACGACCTAATGCGGTGTCAGCTTAAAAGATACATAGGTGTTGTTTGTGTATCTAGCCCTCAGTCCAAGGTTCGAAGTTACACAAGAGATAAGTCAAAAGCACACAGAAATCTGAACTAAGACAATGAAAAGTAAACCTTTGTGTATTCAGTCAACAGAATACACAAGGACATACAAAAGAATAGATACTAAGTCAGACTATGTGTGTAAACAGGTTTAGACTAAAAGAAACAAGCAAACATTGCAATTAAAAACAGAGCTGATTATATACATTTGATATAAAATAGAAATAATTCACTATAATTTGGCTCAATATTCATTTATTTCTGACTAGCATTACAAGTCCGGTTCGTGAGGAAACAGGTGATGTCATGCTTCATCAGGATTTTCAAAAGATACTGGTCTTGCCGTTGATAGTAACCCGTAGCCGGGTTTGGTAGAGCAATTGGAATCGGACGTTGCGTTCATATAGGAGACAGCAAAGTGGGGTAAAGGCCTTTTGTTTGGCGGTTACTGCCGCTGAGAAATCCTGGAAAATGAGTATGGGATTTTCATTTACTGCGAGTGAGTGTTGACTGCAATAGGCCCTCAATACTGCTTCCTTTACAGTCCAGTTGGCGTATTTCACTATAACTTGTCGAGGCTTGCCATCTTTCTCCCTCCGTGGTGGGCCCAGACAGTGGGCTCTTTCGATGTAGAGGGGGTCCTGCGAAAGGTCCAATTTCAGCGCAGACGCAAGATCTTTGGCCAAATAGAGGGGGAGCTCCGCCGCTGAAACCGTCTCTGGTATGCCAACAAAGCGCAAGTTATTGCGACGCTCGCGGTTCTCTAGGTCCTCTAACTTGTTGCGCAGGATAATGGTTGCATTCTGGTTTTGTGAGATGTCATGTTTGGCAGAAGTAATGGTGTATTCGCAGGAAGCGATTCTTGTTTGAAGGTTCACAATCTTCTGGGCATTGGCTGTTATCTGTGCTAAGGCAGAGTTAATGGAGGCCTGAATCATATCGATTCTTTTGTCAAAATATGGTTTCATTAGACGGAATACTTCTTGTGCCATGGAGATTGCCTGTTCATTATCTGATAATTGAGAAATTGCAGGACTGGCAGGAGGAGAGAGGTTCGGTGGTGTGATGTCGTCATTGCTGAGAAGAATTTGTGATTGCTCTGCGGCTGAGGACTTGGGGGAGTTAGACTTTGACATTGCTTTGTCTTTCAGTGTTTGACCTCTGGTCGTTATTGAGGAGGATGATTGCGGAGCTTGAGAGAGTTTCTTTTGTCGCTGTGTGAGTGGGGTGTAGGAGTTACGTAAGAATGTGTCCATTATGAATGGGAGGAGAGAGAGAGATGGCAGCGATCAGGTTTGCTAGGTACTCGGCCCCTCTGTGGTAGAGGTTCACTATGCCATACGGGTAGGTAACCGAAGAGAGAGATCAATAATGATGAGTTATGACGTCAAAGTGTTTGCTCTCAGTCTGGAGCGGGGAAGGAGTGGATGTAGTAAAGAATATGTCCACAAAATGTCGCTGTTATATAGAAAATTAGGCTGAGATTGAGTACTTATGTAGAGCAGTAATGCCCAGAACTTCCACTAGATGGTACTGTGGATCAGCAGATATGTCTTAGAGTGGATTATAGCTGTAATTTGTCCAACTTTGTACCGTTATCCGGGAGAAAGGTAAGTGCCAAAGCACCTGTGTTGATGTGGTGGGTAGTGACTTTGTCTAGGATTTCTTTTATGAGTCTCTACTATACAGCCTGTGGTGAGATGGTGTGAGCGCCCTAAGATGGTCCTTCCCGCCTAAATCATGGCCGAGGGGGGAGCAAGGCAGGTGATCTAGACTTTCAATTTAGCGTTTTCTTGCAGGGTGAGGCTTGCTGGACGCAGTAGGGTACCCCCGTAGTAGCTCTCAGCTTAGAATGTCTTATAACGTTAAGAAGTAACCCAAGCGTGAGATTGAGTTCCGACAATGAGGGAGGCGATTTAAAATGGCGGCCGTTCCCGCTTAAAGTTGTAGTGAAGAAGGAGGCGGGCGGATAGACCACTGAGGGCAGGCTGTGTCGCTTTCCCTTTAGGGGGATTTCACTGTTATGGGTGCCAGCCGGGATCGTCAGGAGGCTAGACCGGTGGGGGTTAGTGCCATCCGTCCACAATAAATGGCAGGCGCTGACTTTAGCTATGCGGCCGCTCTATGGAAGGGTGTAGGGCACTTTGTCTAACACCAAATGTTTGGCTACTGAAAGTGGGGGGTAGAGAAGAGCGCTAGAGTTCCTGGTCTGCTGACCAGCTCTCGAGTGATTACTCCCACCTGAATGCTCCAGGGATGGCAGTCTCTGCTGCAGTGTGTTGACCGTCACCAGGCACGGAGCAGCTGCGTGGCGTCCTCGGGTCCCGGCAGTTGCCGCGGGTTGGTGTGCAGGCCAGGTAAGGTAGTCTCGCTGTCGGTGAACAGGCTGAGTGACAGGTGCCGCCACAAAGCCTCTTAGTTTCTCGGGAGAGGCTGCAATCCCGGCGGTGTATGGCAGCTGTGAGCAGAGAAGGACGCGTCCCGCTGGCTTCTCCTCTGTAGGCGGTTTGGCGGGAATGGAGTCACAGTCAAGCTCCTGGACCCCCAGGGTGGTCTGGAGGAGCTCCGCACCGGCTACAGGTCAATCCCTGATAGAAGGGTGGTCACTTGTGAAAATTGTGCCAGATGGACGGCTGGGACCTGCGGAATTTTGGCCAAGGAGCAAGAGCTCATGTAAAATGCGGCCACCATTGGTAGTCCCGCCCCCGGAAGACCGTTGTCTGTTTTCTTTATGTTCTCTGTTATTTCCCCAGGATATCCCTAGTGTATGACTTCAAATAGTCAAGGGTGGATTGTAGTGCTGGTGAAATATGTGACTATTTGATGTCATGATTTCCATTTCTTGTATATTAAGCTAATTATAATTTCCATTGTTGCATCACAAGTTATAATCACACAGGCTTGCATACCTTTGTTCATCTCTCAAGCCTGTATACTTAACTTGCTTAATTTACGACCTAATGGGGCCTCATCATCTGGTTTCGGAGTGATTCTATATTCCTTATCTTAGACTCAGGGAGCTGGCCCCTCCATGGTACGGGATGAGGTCATATAAAAGAACTCTGTACTCTAAGTGGACACAATAGGTAGGTTGTGTCTGCCTGTTTTTTTGTTTAAGACATATAAGACCAGGACAGCTTGTGGTGACTGCAGAAGCTCTGGTACCCAGCGTTAAGGACGCTTTGCGCTGGTGTTGAAGTCCCTCCTGGAGTTCCCTGTTTTCGCCATTAAGCTTCTGATGGCTGAAGTTATAAAAACAGGTGATGTTATAAGCTCCGAGGCGAAGTTTGTAAGTGTTTAACCTTTGGAAATACATATTTAGCAAAACTGTACCCAATGTCACACTATTTTCTGTAACCAGTTTATTCTCTTACTTATATGTTATCATTTAATCATAATAGATTGATTCCTATGTTAAATAAAATTGCGTTGTATCCTGATTGACTGGCCTTCTTTAAAGCTGTATCTAGAACCTGTGTTGATAAAACTTGGCAAAACAGTTGATATAATTAAAAGTTTACCATGTATGTCCAGGTTTCTATATTGTACTACTTTAACAAAAACTCTTAACAAAAGCTTTTTATGTTGTAATGTCCTGACTTCTATAGACTTTTTTATGATTGATCCATCACAGTAGCTATACACATAGTTACATAGTTAGTACGGTTGAAAAAAAGACATATGTCCATCAAGTTCAACCAAGGGTGGGGAAAAGGTGAGTGAAATGAGAGAGATAAGGAGTTTAAGTCATTTGTATACTCTTTTACTACACGCCAATATCCTGCTGGCCTTAAAGACAGCTGATTGACACTGCATTCTGTTCTGTAGTCTATGATCTACAAGAATGTCCAGATCTTTCTCAACAAGCGATTCTCCCAGTTTTCTCCCCCTAGGACATATGATGCCTGTAGATTATTCCTACCCAGATGCAAAACCTTACATTTATCCACATTCAACCTCATTTTCCAAGTGGATGCCAGACTCTCAGTGTGTCAAGGTCTGCTTGCACTTTATGAACATCTTCCATAGATTACACTACACTACATACCGTAGCTTGGTGTCATCTGCAAAAATAGATGTGTGAGTTCTTTCATGTTGAAGAAGATTTGTTTTCTGAGTAAAACATTTGCCACAATCTGAACATGAAAATGGCTTCTCTCCTGTGTGAGTTCTTTCGTGTAGAACAAGACCTGATCTCTGAGTAAAACATTTGTCGCATTCAGAACATGAGTATGGCTTCTCTCCTGTGTGAAATATTTCATGTTCAACAAGACACGATTTCAAAATAAAACATTTGCCACATTCTGAACATGAAAACGGCTTCTCTCCTGTGTGAGTTCTTTCATGTTTATCAAGAATTGATTTCCAAGTAAAACATTTGCCACATTCAGAACACGAAAATGGCTTCACTCCTGTGTGAGTTTTTTCATGTACCATAAGATGTGATTTCAGAAGAAAACATTTCCCACATTCTGAACAGGAAAATGGCCTCTCTCCTGTGTGAATTGCTTCATGTTTAACAAGACCTGATTTCTGAGTAAAACATTTGCCACATTCTGAGCATGAAAATGGCTTCTCTCCTGTGTGAGTTCTTTTATGTTGAACAAGAATTGATTTCTGAGTAAAACCTTTGCCACATTCTGAGCATAAAAATGGTCTCTCTCCTGTGTGAGTTCTTTCATGTAGAACAAGAATTGATTTCTCGCTAAAATGTTTTCCACATTCTGAACATGAAAATGGCTTCTCTTCCATGTGAGTTACTTCATGATGAATAAGAGTTGATTTGTGAGTAAAACATTTGCCACATTCTGAGCATGAAAATGTCTTCTCTCCTGTGTGAGTTCTTTCATGACTAACAAGACTAAATTTGGAAGTAAAACATTTCCCACATTCAGAGCATGAAAATGGCTTCTCTCCTGTGTGAGTTCTTTCATGTTGAACAAGAGATGATTTCTGAGTAAAACATTTGCCACATTCTGAGCATGAAAATGGCTTCTCTCCTGTGTGAGTTCTTTCATGTTGAACAAGATATGTTTTCTGAGTAAAACATTTGCCACATTCTGAACATGAAAACGGCTTCTCTCCAGTGTGAGTTTTTTCATGAATAACAAGACTAATTTTGTGAGTAAAACATTTGCCACATTCTGAACACGAAAATGGCCTCTCTCCTGTGTGAGTTCTTTCATGTTGAATAAGATGTGATTTCAGACGAAAACATTTCCCACATTCTGAACATGAAAATGGCCTCTCTCCTGTGTGAATTGCTTCATGTTTAACAAGACCTGATTTCTGAGTAAAACATTTGCCACATTCTGAGCATGAAAATGGCTTCTCTCCTGTGTGAGTTCTTTCATGTTGAACAAGATATGATTTGTCCCTAAAATGTTTTCCACATTCTGAACATGAAAATGGCTTCTCTCCAGTGTGAGTTACTTCATGTTGAATAAGATTTGATTTTTGAGTAAAACATTTGCCACAGTCTGAAAATTTCTTCTCTCTTGTGTGAGTTCTTTCATGTTTATCAAGAATTGATTTCCAAGCAAAACATTTGCCACATTCTGAACACGAAAATGGCCTCTCTCCTGTGTGAGTTTTTCCATGTTGAATAAGATGTGATTTCAGACGAAAACATTTGCCACATTCTGAGCATAAAAATGGCTTCTCTCCTGTGTGAGTTCTTTCATGTTGAACAAGATATGATTTGTCCCTAAAATGTTTTCCACATTCTGAACATGAAAATGGCTTCTCTCTAGTGTGAGTTCTTTCATGTTCAATAAGATGTGATTTCTTACGAAAACATTTTCCACATTCTGAGCATGACAACAGCTTCTCTGCAGTGTGAGTTCTTTCATGTTCAATAAGGTGTGACTTCTGACTAAAGCATTTCCCACATTCTGAACATGAAAGTGGCTTCTCTCCTGTGTGAGTTCTTTGATGTTTCTCAAGATAAGATTTGTTAGCAAAACATTTGCCACATTCTGCACAGGAAAATGGCTTCTCTCCTGTGTGACATTGATGTTCTAAACCCCTTATGTAACTTTTATTTTGCTCAACAATCTGTGGTGAATCAGAATATGGGACCTGCTTAAAAGAATCAGTTGATAGATCATCGGGGGGATGGGCTGAGGCTATATCTGGATAAAAAGTATGCTCTTCATATGCATCTTGTGTGATACCACCATCATCTTCTTTAAAATCTGACGATATCATATGTTTGTCTGAGCTCCTGGTACAGTCACCTGCCAAGAATAAAACAGATTTTATTACTTTTGATAAATATTACCTTTAAAGTTATATCGATATTTCATAACATTTCTGTATAAGAAAGTCCATACAAATTGCCAAGCAATGCCGGTGGTGGCACAAAAGATTACATTTTAACAGTAGGCCTCTGAGCACGGACCAATAGATTGTGATGCTAGGCCACTTCTGTTTTGAGGTCAGCATCTTCCCAGAGTCATGTATCCGCGTGCCTCTCACCATTGTATCCCGTAAATGCCCAAAGGAGAATTATAAAGAGATCTGTGAGTCATTAGGTGGTGTCTTGACTCAATCCCGGACCGCTACATGACCTCCTGTAGAGAGGAGAAGGATGGTCATGTATGAAGCAGGCATGGCTTTGGCACATGTGTAAAGTTGGATTATCCCATGCACTTTTTTATTTAATTTTGAACACAAAACTGGGAGCAGGTAAAAAAAAAGCCTTTTTTCATCCTTTATAATCTACATAAAAAATAGATAAAAAACGGCATGTGTGAATATAGCCTTATTAGTAGTAGGGGCTACCGTTTCCCCAAAAATAAGACAGTGTCTTATATTAATTTTTGCTCCTAAGGATGCACTGTTTCTTATTTTCAGGGGATGTTTTATTTTTCCATGAACAAGAATTCACATGGCGGAGACTTGCGCTCTCTCTCTGTAATAGGGATAGAGAGGGTAGATATTGTGAAAAAACTTCTGGCAAGAGAGGCGTGGTGGATCTTCCACCTTGATACAAGGGTCCCGACAGGTCTCAACACAAGACAGGACATCCAATATCATTATTAGGTATTTTGCGAATACTTTGTTTTTTTGATTAGTTTTTTATTTGTATTTTTATACATTATAGTGATCAATAGTATTATGTGCAATATTTGCATGTTATGAGCTATGTTATTAGCATTTCTATTTAAGTAAATCCATTAGGCGTCAGCTGTACCATGAGTAAGGGTCACGTGACCCGAAACGCGTTGGTCTAACAACTCGCAGGACCTAGCCTGCTCTGTTTGTCTCTCTTTTGTTTACTGGATGAATACTTTGCTTGCCATGCATTGTTTTATATCAATTGGATCTAATAAAGAAGAATGTTTTTAAAGAAGCCCTATCCTATCGTCTGACTTGAAGAGAGTACCAAAAGCTACTTTACTACTTGTTTGTATTCCATTAAGGATACACTTCCAGATCGTGCATGGCCACATGTGGATAAAGGGGGCACAGTTTTTAGATAATACTGCAGTTTTACATGATTTATCATCTGGACTTTGGCCACCACGTGACCCTAAATGCAGCATCTGTAGTAGTCTGGGACAGTTGTCAGTGACATCTGGACTCTCCAGAGAGAAGGCAGGGATGGTTTATTACTGTCACAGCCCTAACTAAATCTGTATACACGGTTAGCAATGAGCATATGCGTTCAGCTGTGCATGATCCTGATCCCATGCCCAGCAGTCACATGATCGCCAGGACTGGTCTGCTATAGAAGCTTCTGGGTCTTATCACAATCAGATCAACTACACAGTCAGTACTGGAGGCTGTATTCCCCCTTTAACCCCTTACCGACATTTGACGTACCCATACCTCAATGTCGGGTAGGAATTCCCGCAAATTGACGTATGGGTACGTCATGGCGATCTTGCGCGCTCTGCGCGGCATGGAACCAGCGGTATATTACCGCTGGCATCATGCCGCATCCCCCACGGCCAGAGTGAGCTCCGGCCGCGGGGGATTAACCCCTCGATGTCACGACATCGTGGTTGCGACATCGTGGTCGCGACATCGCAGCTTCGGGCAGCAGAAGTGAGCTCCTGCTGCCCGCGATCCCGGCGCAGTAACGGCGCTCAGCGATGCTACTGATCTCCTACCAGACAGCTCGGACGCGAATGACAGCATCCGGGTTGTCTGGTGACGTCACGATGACCACAATGCATTGTGGGCAGCGTGACTGACAGTTGCCATGGAGACCAGTACACAGCTATAAGATGTGTGCTGATCTCCTATTGTATGAACGATCTAACGATCGCTCATACAATTCCCCTATGGCAAAAAGTGTAAAAAGTGTGAAAAAGTAAAAAAAAAAGTGTAAAAAGGTAAAACACAAAAAATAAAATAAAAACACGTACACCGCCCTTTTCCCCTTTACAAACGCCAATCGCACCAAAAAAGATAAAAAATAAATAAAGTTCCCATATTTGGTATCGCCGCGTACGTAATGACCCACCCTATAAATCTGTCATGTTACTTAACCCGAAAGGGGAACGCCGTAAAAAAAAAACCAAAAAACAGTCACAGAATTGCGATTTTTGTTCATCCCGCAGCACATAAAATGGAGTAAAAAGTCATAAAAAACTCATATCAACCTCAAAGTAGTTCCAATTAAGATGTCAGTTCATCCCGCAAAAAAAAAGGCCTCACACAGCTCTGTATACGGAAAAATTAAAAAATTATGGCTATCAGAAGATAGTGATGCATAAATATTGTTTTACACAATAAAAACATTTTAAAAAAAAAAAAATTGTGCTTCCATATAAAAAAACCATATAAATTGGGTATCGCCGTAATTGCCTCAATCCACAGAGTAAAACTAACTTGTCACGGATATAGCGCGGTGAGCTCTATTAAAAATAAAAATAAAAAACACTGCTAGGATTGCAGTATTTTCTTCACCCTACCTTCCAAAATAGCTGATTTAAAAGCGATCATAAAGTCTTGTCTCCCCAAAAATGATACCAATAAAAACGTCAACTCATCCTGCAAAAAACAAGCCCCTATACAACTCCGTAAACAGAAAAATAAAAAAGTTATGACTCTCAGACTGTAGCGATGCAAAAACGTGTTTTCCTTTTCGAATAAAAGTGTTTTTATTGTGTAAAAGCAGTAAAACATAAAAAAAAATACAAATTTGGTATAGCTGTAATCGCATCAACCTGCTGAGCAAAACTAGCATGTCCTTTATGCCGCATAGTGACCGCTGTAAAAAAAAAAAAAAAAAAAAAAAACAAAACACTACCAGGATTGCTGTATTTTGTTCAAAATGCCTCACAAAAACCTTAATAAAAAGTGATCAAAGCATCATATGCCCCCCGTAATAGTACTAAAAAAACATTAACTCATCTCGCAAAAAACAAGCCCACAATCAGCTCCATATACAAAAAATTCAAAAAGGTATGGCTGTCAGAATAGGACAACATAAAAACGCAACTTTTTATAAACTCATTTCTATTGTGTAAAAGTAATAAAACATAAAAAACTATATAAAACTATATGAATATCACTGGCCTTAAACTCCAGTGGATCAAAGCCTATTTTTTTACCTGATTTTTACCAAGTGGAGTCAGACTATTCCCCACTTCTTACAGGTTACCTCTTTGTCCCCTTTGATGTGCAGCTACACCATAATTTCTTAGTGAAGCTAAAAGCCCAACTCCTCTTTGCTCTACAGAACCCATTACTGATTAATGAGTTTGTGAATAGTTATGAATGCAGGAGAGGGGAGGAATCACCTGGAGATGTGCGAGGCTGCGGATCCTCTATCTTGACGTCCTTGTACAGATCCTTGTGTTCTTCTAAATAGTCCCACTCCTCCTTGGAGAAGTAGACGGCAACGTCCTGACACCTTATAGGAACCTGACACACAAAATGATACAATCATTACCCAGAATCCTCCAGTGGTGTTACTGTATAATGTCCCAGCATTCCCAGCAGCAGCCTCACCTCTCCAGTCAGCAGCTCAATGATCTTGTTGGTGAGGTCCAGGAGCTTCTCTTCATTAATGTCTCTCTGTAGCATGTAGTGAGCTGGGGGCACTGTGATTGGGGCCTCTATAACAGTGGACTCACTAGAAGTCTTCTTCATTACTGTGTATTCCTGTTTATGGAGAGAAACATTAATAATTATCACTACAAACATTTCCAGAACCCCCTCCCCTCTCCAGTCATATCATCTGTTATTACCATAGATAAGAATGATGTAATGTGACATCAGAGCCCCCTCCCCTCTCCAGTCATGTCATATCTGTTATTACCATAGATAAGAACGATGTAATGTGACATTATCAGCGCCCCCTCCTCTCACCAGTCATATCACCTGTTATTACCATAGATAAGAATGATGTAATGTGACATCAGAGCCCCCTCCCTTCTCCAGTCATATCATCTGTTATTACCATAGATAAGAAAGATGTAATGTGACATCATCAGAATCTCTTACCTCTCCATTAAGCTGGAAGATTATGTCTATTGTGAGATTTAATATACTGTCTGCCATCTTATTTCTGTCACCATTCATTCTATAAACTGCAGAAAGGGAAAAGTGAAAACATTGCAAAACTTTAGTGCTATCTTTTGCTATTAAAAACACAACAAGAAATTAATTTTATGGATCTTTTTCACGGACACTATGAATGCAGCGTTCCACACGGGAAGTTTAATCACTAAGGCTGAAGATGTTCATTAACCATGACAGAACAATGATATGATCCCAGGGAGGAATCGCTGATGTCAGGGCATAAGCTGGACAGCTGCCCTGTGGCAGTTAGAACCTCACTGATGTGCTCTCCTCCTCGCGGTTCTCTACCAGAGGCATAACTTCAAGCTCTTGGGCCCCAGTGCAAAAAGTGAAATGGGGCCCCTCAATTACCATGCGCCAATTGCAATACTGGTGTCTTCTTATGTGGCAGAAGGACTTTTGGGCCCCCTGATGCTGCAGGGCCCTGTAGCGCCTGCTACCGCTGCACCCCCTGTGGCTACGCCCCTGTTCTCTACTGATTATCAATGACCACCTGGTTTTGTAAGCTATATACCTACAAAATCGTGTGGGCAATGCTTAAGGTGAATATCACTGGCCTTAAAATCCAGTGCATCAAAGCCTATTTTTTACCTGATTTTTACCAAGTGGAGTCAGACTATTCCCCACTTCTTACAGGTTTCCTCTTTGCCCCCTTTTATGGGCAGCTACACCATGATTTCTTAGTGAAGCTAAAAGCCCATCTCATCTTTGCTCTACAGAACCCATTACTGATTAATGAGTTTGTGAACAGTTATGAATGCAGGAGAGGAGAGGAATCACCTGGAGATGTGAGAGGCTGCGGATCCTCTATCTTGACGTCCTTGTACAGATCCTTCTGTTCTTCTAAATGCTCCCACTCCTCCATGGAGAAATAGACGGCAACGTCCTGACATCTTATAGGAACCTGACACACAAAATGATACAATCATTACCCAGACTCCCCCAGTGCCGTTAGTGTATAATGTCGCAGCATTCCCAGCAGCCTCACCTCTCCAGTCAGCAGCTCAATGATCTTGTTGGTGAGTGCTAGGATCTTGTGTTCATTAATTTCTCTCTGTACCAGGTAGTGAGGTGGGGGCTCTGTGATTGGGGTCTCTATAATAGTGGACTCCCTAGAAGTCTTCTTCATTACTGTGTAATCCTGTTTATGGAGAGAAACACTTATAATTATCACTACAAACATTTTCAGAGCCCTCTCCCCTCTCTAGTCATATCATCTGTTATCACTATAGATAATAATGATGTAATGTGACATCATTAGAATCTCTCCAATCGTATCATGTTATTACCATAAATAATAATGATATAATGTGACATTAGCAGAGCCCCCTCCCCTCTCCAGTCATATCATCTGTTATTACTAGTCATGAGCGATTGTGTCAACTATTGTTATCGATTCGATAGTCGATTATCAATTATCAAGACGATTTCCGATAGTCGATAATAGATTATCGCCGATGACCATTAAAGTCTATGGGCGAGGAACAACACTTTCATTCTTACATCCAAACAGGGCTGGAGAAGCTGGAATTAACATCCACAACAGTAAACTGGATACGTGCTACATCTTAGGCAACACACTTTTAGGTTATAAAAGTCACAGAAAAAAAGTCACAGACCATTCACTATCCCTGTCTTGTACCACAGCATGAGCCCCGAACCTGCATGACCCACAGATTAAAAAAGTGCCGGAAAAAGCAGTCTTTGAACCACCATTTTAGTTGAACTGGACATTGACTATATCTGTCCTGGACCGCAGTATGACCATTAAACCTGTCTGACCCACAGATTAAAAAGTGGCGGAAAAAGGAGTCTTTGAACCACCATTTTAGATGAACTGGACATTGACTATACCTGTCCTTGGCCACAGCATGAGCCCCAAACCTGAATGACCCCCAGATTTAAAAAGTGCCGGGAACAGGGAATCTTTTAACCACCATTTTAGTTGAACTGGACCTTGACTATACCTGTCCTGGGCCACAGCATGACCCTTAACCCCTTAAGGACACGCCGGTTTTTTTTGGTGACACGTTCGTTTTACCCTCCTCGCCTTCTGAAAGCCATAACTTTATGTAGGTGGAAAAATAAAAAAGTTATAGACACATGAGGGCTTTTATTTTGCAGGACAAGATGTACTTTCTAATGGTGTTATTCACTATACTATAGAATATACTGGGAACCCACAAAAAAATTCCAAATGGGACAAATTGTGAAAAATAACTTATTTTCGCCATGTTTCTGGGTGTTTTGCTTTTACGGTGTTCAATCTTCGGTAAATATAATGTGTTATCTGTATTCTACAGGTTGTTACGCATCCGGCAATACCAAACATGTAGGGTTTCCGTTATGTTTTGGTACCATAAAAAAATTCCAAACATTTTCTATTTTTGAAATTTGCGCTATGGCGCCATTTTGTGCGACTGATAACTTTTTTGTACTAACACCTACGGACGTCAGTGAGAGGGCATTTGTTGCGGGCTGAAGTATACTTTTTATCGCTAGCAGTTTGGAATGCATGCGACTTTTTTGATCATTTTTATTCCATTTTATGATTGACGTAAAATGACCCAAAAACGCAATTTTGGCGTTTGAAATTTTTTTTCTTCTACGGTGTTCAGCGTACGGGATAAATGATTTTATATTTTTATAGATCGGACTTTTTCTGACGCGACGATACCAAATATGTGTAACTTTTTTATTATTTTAATGATTTTATTTGTAAAATGGGGAAAGGGGGGCGATTTGAACTTTTAATACTTTTTTTTGTACTTTAAAACTTTTCTTTACTGTAAATTTAGTTCCCCTATGGTGCTTGACCACTAGGGGGCGCGATTGTTAAAACAGCCTAATGCATTGCATAGGCAATGCATTAGGGTGTACAAAGATCGCGGTTTCCCCACTTCCTGTCTACGGCCGGAAGTGGGGCAAACGGGTAAATGTAAGTGACGGGAGCCTTCACAGGGCTCCTCACCACCGTGTCCAGTCGCCGGATCAGCGCAGCGTAGCTGCGCTGATGCCGATGACCGTAGCGATCGGTGCCGGCATTCAGTCAGATGCCGTGGCCATGTTTGCCGCGGTGTCTGATGGGTTAAACCGCGCCACCGGGTGGAGCCCAGGCAGGCGTCTGTCATCCATTAACACGGCAAAAAATGCCCTTATGATGCAGCAACGAAAACAGTCAAGCTGAAGCATAGTGCGGAAGTGTGAGCTCAGACCTTCAGCCTTCCTCAGTATACAGTCCTGGGTAGCGCTAGAGAAATTTCTGCCTCTACGAGTTCGCTTGCCCCTCTGTATGAGTGCGGACCAATTAAGCTTCACTTGGAGATGCTGGTGGTTGACGCTCCTGTTTCACCCAGGTGCACTTTTTCTTGGCATTCTTTTTCTCGTTTTACTCAACGTGCTGGAGGAAATTGTCTCTGCTCTTGGGGTGGCGAATGTGCTCCATACTCCATGTCCTCTGAATAACCTACATCTGTTCAAGTCTTCCTGTACCTTCCTTGTACAATTCAGAGGAATATTTGTATCAGCTATTTTGTACATGCAAGTTTTTTAGTAGTTTAATTCTAGAAAACACATTTTTAAAATAGGATGGAATCCCACCAGGTCTTTGTTTCTCTCCTTTTTAATTGTATTAAATGGGTTGTCTCACTACAAGGATTGCTAGCTATGTTAAAGATCTTGCAAGTCATTTTGCAATATGTGTCCATTAACAGTGTCCTACCTATTCCTCTTTTTGACAGCACTGTCACCCTTGAGCCACTCTTGACAATTGTGAAGAACAAATGTCTGTTAGAAACAACATTTTTTAGAGTAGGATCTGTAGTATTGCTGCATTTCACAGCAACATGCCCCCAAAATTCAAAACATTACCCTTGAGCTACTCTTGACAATTGTGAAGAATAAATGTCTGGTAGA
Source organism: Phyllomedusa bahiana (assembly GCA_025379985.1). Taxonomy (NCBI): domain Eukaryota; kingdom Metazoa; phylum Chordata; class Amphibia; order Anura; family Hylidae; genus Phyllomedusa; species Phyllomedusa bahiana. The sequence goes on along the minus strand of JAODAL010020333.1, from coordinate 51,861 downwards.
AACCACATTTTTTGTATAATAGGACTTGTAGTATTGCTGCATTTCAAAGCAGCATGACCCAAAAAATTATAAAAATGACTTCTCAGCCACTGTTAAAAATTGTGAGGGAGAAATGCCACTTAGAAGCCACATTTCTGTTCCAAAGGACCATGATTATAGCTGTATCTCACAGCAACATGCCACCAAAAAATTATAAAAATGACTTCTCAGCCACTGTTAAAAATTGTGAGGGAGAAATGCCACTTAGAAGCCACATTTCTGTTCCAAAAGACCATGATTATAGCTGTATCTCACAGCAACATGACCCCAAAACCATTGACAATGCGAAAAATTCTAAAGATAAAGGGCGACATGTATGAAGCTCGCCACGTCGGAGTGCATGTTTCCGCCAGTTTTCCGGCGAAATTTGCGCCTGATTTATGTCGGGGCCGGGGCGCGCTCATACATACTATGTAAAGTCCGCCGCGCCTCGCCAGTGTGTGGAGCGCAGTGCGGGGCTGCGCCTAATATTCGCCGTCCGAGGAGGTGCGCTCATACATGCGGGGAAAAGTTCACCGCGCCTCGCCAGTGTATGGGGTGCAGTGCGGGACTTAGACGCAGAAGGAACTGCGCCTAACATGTATTCCGATTCGAGACAGGCTGGAAAACAGCGAGAAATCATTAAAAATGTCCGTGCAGAGTATGAATCAAAAATTGCCTTTATTAGGTGTAAAACATGCTCAGAAAAAGAGCTGAAGCCTTCAAAAAAATACATAAATAAAATCACTTTCAAAAAATCAAGAACGGCGCTACATCAGGAATTAGGATATTGGAAATTGCCGGGAAATACAGTAATTCAAATTCTGTAAGCTATTCTGATTGGTCGGCAGAAGCCAGCCAATCAGACTAGGAGCGACAGTGCACCATTAAAACCTATGGAGAAGTATGGACCAATCAAATTCAAAGGCGAGACAGTTCAAAATACAGTAAAAATGCAGAAAAGAACTGATTGGTTGAGCTAGCGGGGGCTTGGCTATCTTGGCCAATCAGAGCGCGAGCTACTTGTCCCATTGTAGTCAATGGAGAGATCGGGGCAATGAAATCTCGGCTCATAGCTCCGGGCGGCATGGAGTATGATTAAAAAAATCATTTCTATTAAGTCTAAAATATGATCTGAAAAAGAGCTGAAACCTTCTATAAACATAAATCAATCAAATCCCTAACAACGCGTTTGTAGCCGAGACCGGCACAACATAAGGAATTGGGATATAGAACATTGCCGGGAAATACAGTAATTCAAATTCTGTAAGCTCTTCTCATTGGTCGGCAGAAACCAACCAATCAGAATAGGAGGGACAGGGAACCATTATAACCTATGGAGAAATATGGACCAATCAAAATCAAAGGCGGACAGTTCAAAATACAGTAAAAAAGGCAGAAAAGAGCTGATTGGTTGAGCCCAGGCGGCAGATATGAATCCACCAATCATATGTAGTACGTCTATTTTGAATGGAGAAAGAAGGCCGCGATAGAAGGGCGCCCTAAAAGTTATTACTGTCTATGGGAAATATTATAGGACTGTGATTGGTTGAGGGAAGAGGGGCTCGTACTGCTTAGCCAATCAGCGGCTGAGCTACCTTCTCAGAGTTCTATGGGGAAAAGAAATGCAGAGCGAGCTCTGTTTGTGATTGGCTAATTTAAAAGAGGCGCAGTTATTTGGACCAATGGGAGATCGAGCGACGCTCTTATGGGTTTTCTAATGCAATCTGTAATAAAACTGTACATGGCCGAAATCAAATTATAATACTCACGAAGTTGTACCGATCTGTATATAAATGAACAATAATATGGGGGTAACGAAAAAAAAATAATTAATTCAATAAATTCTTTTTTTTTTCTTTTTTTTCGTTAGCCAAGGATCAATAGTATGGGTGTAACGAAAATAAAGAAATAAAAATGAATTTATTGAATTAATTTTTTTTTCCATTACCCCCATGTTTTTTTTTTTTAAAAAAGGTTTTTATTAAAGTTTTAAATTTTTAACTATCATTTACAACTTGGGGTTGTGGGAAATGGATGGGAAAGGAAGGAGGGAGGGAGAAGGGGGAGAGGAGGGGGACAGGGACACGTGTAGGATACAAAAGAGATCAAATTATGATTTGAAATAATACTTGTGTTGGTTAAGAGTTCAGATTCATGAGAAAGCATAAGTCATTTATCACTCAAACGCAGGCATTGAAGACATGGTGGTGATGTTGATGTTAAAGGTGGGTCTTTTAGATGGTGTTCCCAGGTGATAGTCCTGAGGTCCCCAATATAAGCCTTCCATCCTGCCCAAAGATTCAAGGCCGACACTTGGGGTGCTCGAGGATCCGAGCAGAAGTTTGAAGACCAGATCTTTTGGCTGGAGACCTAGAGACTGGTGTAGCTTTTAACCGTGTACTTCATTGGAGTGAAAAGTCCATTCAGCTCTCCAAGATTAGGTATGTAGCTTGATGGGACTCAATCAAGGTCCGGGCAGAAGTATTGAGATTGTGATGACATGTGGGGGTCTAAGGGTAGTATTCTATATTCCAGTTCACGGGATGCGTTTTGGCGATGTTAATTACCGTCATGCGTTTCTCAAATAGTCTTTGACTAACAACAATTGCTGAGCAGGGAAAATAGGGTATGGGGGTAGGTGGGGGTTTAAGAACCAGAGACACGTGGAACCACCTCCACCTTTATATTGAAACTTAGGTTTCACCTTGTGAAGTCGGGGTGTAGAGTTGTAGGAGTAATGTGCAGGTACACCTCTGGATGTCCGTCCCAGGTACCAGGTTGTAGCACAGAAGCATGAGTTAATACGTGATTGTATGTGGTTTGGGAGTATATCGATGATGGGTTGCCATGTTAGGAAGAATCTCTCCACCTTACTCTCTTTTTGGAGGGAGGCCTCCACCCAATCCATGCGTAGTAAGTATGTGAGCTTCTCTAAAAAGATGCGTAGTGAGGGGGTTTTGGGGCCTACCCAGGTCTGGAGTATAGTTTTTCGTGCTGCCGCCGAGATGTAGAATATTAATTGTTTAGTGTATCGTGGAATTTGTCGGTCTGCGTCTCACAGTATGCCATAGAGGGCCCATTTCGGGGTTATAGGTGCTACGAGGGCTGCATGTGTGGTTAGGAATTGCTGGATGCGGCTCCAAAACGCTTGGCTAGTTGGACAAGCCCAAAAGCAGTGATATAAGTTTGCCGTGCTCTCCCCACACCTAGAACACGACGGCGATATGCAGCCCCCCATGAGATAGTTACGGCTGGGGGATAAATATCCCCGGTGTAGTATTTTAAGAGCCATCTCCCAGTAGGAGACACTGGCAATGGTCCTGGATGCTCTGAATGTGGCCTCCAGGATCTCCTCCACCGTTATGTGTGGCAATTCCTCCCTCCACCGCACCACACCACTCCCGCTAGCCTCATATTGGATCGGTTTATTAAGTAGTTTATAGAAGCCCGAGACATGGCCTCGAGTTTCCTGTGCACCAGCCAGTTTACCCAGCATGTTGTCATTAAACTCAAGATCACTGAATTGCCGGGTTACGTTGATCGTGTAGCTCTGAAGTTGCAGGAAGTGAAAGAGATGGGGTGTTATGAAGCTGAATTTAGTGCACGCCTGATTAAAAGGGAGTGGTGTTTTCATTTGGGGATCTACCAGGTCGCCCACCGCTCTGAGACCACCGGAATGCCATCGTCGAAAGATAGGATGGGGTTTACCCATTTGGAAGTCAGGGTTGCCTATGAACGTCAAGCCCAGCGAGACCGTCTCCGATAATGAAAGTCTGCGGCGCACCAGGCGCCATGTCTTCCAGGGGGTTAAAAGCAAAGGGTTAAGTTTAACCTCTGGTGGGAGGTCATGAAATGAGAGATGTAAGAGATTGGTTAGGAGAATGTCTGGGCGAAAACTTGCCTCGAGTTCTACGGGTGCGTATACTTGGTTTTCAGTAAACCAATCTCTTATTATGCATAGGTTAGCGGAGATATTGTAGGATTTAATGTTTGGGAAATTGATACCCCCTTTAGACTTTTGTTGCTGCAGAACATTTAGAGGGATCCTCGCTCTTCTACCCTGCCAAATAAAAGTTCTAAATTGTTTATTAATGTATCTTTCATCCTTTGGCCTAAGGGATAGGGAGAGAGTCCAAAACAAGTATAATAATTTGGAAAAAAAGGATAAGTTTAATTAGGTTTGCTCTGCCAATAAACAAAAGTGTGAATCCTGACCACGCATTTAGATTGTGGTTTAGAATTGTCATGAATTTGCTGATGTTCGTCGAGTATAATTTAGTAGGGTCTCTTGTTATTTGGACTCCCAGGTAAGTGATGGAGTGGGATTGCCAGTGTAGGGGGTAGTTATTAATCCAAAGCGGGCGGGGAGGGCCCGTCAATAGTAATGCTTCAGATTTATTTAGGTTTATTTTAAATCCCATGAGCGCCCCCTTCGCCTCGATCTCTCTCAACACATTCTGCAGGCATACCTGCGGTCTAGAGATAAAGATCAGCAGGTCATCTGCGAATGCCGATACCTTAACCTCTACGTTCCCTATGGTGATGCCCTGGAATCCATCCCAGGCCTGAATGTACCTCAGAAAGGGGTCCAGGGCAAGGTCAAAGAGCAAGGGCGAGAGGGGACACCCTTGTCTTGCCCCTCGGGCGAGAGGAATTGGCGGGGGGGTGTTTAGGTTGTTTATTGTTAAGAATGTGGTCGTTTGGGATTGGAGAAGATATAAAAAGTCCAGGAAGGTTGGTCCAAAGTTTTTGAGCCCGCAACGAGGTATTAAGAAATTGCCAGGAGACTGAATCAAATGCTTTCTCAGCATCTAAGCTGAGGAGCATAGTAGTGGGGTATTTTTTGACGAGTGCTGCTACCGAGGCTGCCACTGCTGTTCTGATGCCTTTTGATGAATGCCGATTCTTGACGAAGCCTAATTGAGATGGCATTAAGAGATCTGGCAGGTACATCTGGATTCTCGTTGCCAAGATTGATGCTAGGATTTTATAATCTGTGTTTAATAACGATATGGGGCGATAAGATCCTATTTCTTCCGGGTCCCTCCCTGCTTTAGGTAGCACAATAGTGTGCGCCTCCTGAAAAATTGTAACGGTGATGCGATTCTGATAGATATCATTGAGTAGCATTGTTAGAGTTGGCGTTATGTCTGATTTAAGGAGTTTATAATATTCCCCTGATAACCCATCCGGTCCCGGTGACTTATTGTTTTTTAGGGCAGAGATAGCTTTTTCTACCTCCAGGTTGGAAATGGGTGCTGCTAAGTGTTCTTGTTTTTCAGATGACAACTTAGGGAGTGGCGTCGCGCTGAGAAGGTTCCACGTCGCTGAGGAGTCATATGGGCGTTCCTGGTATAGGTTTTCGTAGTATTGAGTAAAAGCCCCTAATATCTCTTTGCTAGTTGTTAGAATTTGGCCAGTGGCGGGGTGTCGGAACTTGATTATGAACTTTTTGGTGGTATAGGGCTTTGTTAGACGAGTCAGCAATCTCCCGGACTTCCCCCCCCATTTAAAGAAGTGATTTCTTGCTAGTTCGGACTGCCACTTGGCATGTGCGAGTGTATGTGCGTCTAGGAGTTTCCTAGCCTCCAGGTAGACCTGCCGGTGTGCCTCATCTGGTGTGGCCAAAAATTGTCGGTGGGCGGTCAGCAGATCCCGTTGCAGCGTGGCGTATGTTTGTTTGTGGCGCTTGCGTCGGAGTGTGACATATGCAATAATGTGGCCCCTCATCACTGCTTTCGAAGTCTGCCAGAGTAAGGGTGTGTCTACTTGTGAGTTATTGTGGTCATCTAGGAAATTACTCCAATGTACCGTTAGATAGGACTGGAAGTCTTCTGATTGGGCTAGATAAGAGGGGAATCTCCATATTCTATTTGTGATCTCTGGGCAGTCTAATGCAAGATGTAGGCCGACTGGTGCATGATCGGAAATTATAATTTCATAAATTTTCGAGCTTTTTATTTGAGGCATCAGAGTGTCGGAGACCAAGAAATAATCTATGCGTGAACTGGTGCGGTGGACTGAGGACAGGTGGGTAAAGTCTCTCTCCGATGTGTGTTGCACTCTCCAAGGTTCACTCAGGTCCAGCTGTTGCATGAGGTAGATAATACTCTGGGCCGTGTGGGCATCATGGGTAGAGGGTACCGACCTATCCAGGTCCGGGGAGAGCACGGCATTGAAGTCCCCGCCAATAATTAGATTGGTGAGGTCTCTGGACAATAGGAACTGAAGTAGTTTAGAGAAGAAAGTCGTGCCGGGGGTGTTTGGTGCATAGATATTTAAGAGATTGTATTTGGCGGAGTTAATTTGAAGTGAGACATAAAGGAATCTGCCCTCTGGGTCCGCAATCTCCTCGAATATCTGGAATTTTAGGGAGGTGCTAAGGAGAATGGCGACCCCCCTGGTCTTGGTAGAGTTGTTTGCCGTGATACATTGTGCTACCCAGGGAGCCCGCAAGAGGTTCCCATCTCCTTCCCGCCAGTGAGTCTCTTGCAAGAATGTGATGTCTGGGTGTAGCCGTTTCAGGTGTGTGGTCACTCTCCTACGTTTTATGGGGTCATTAAGGCCCGCAACGTTCCAGGAGAGTATGTGCATTGTGTCTAGTGTGACAATGTCAGAGGTGTCTGTGTCATGTGGAGGAATCATCCTACCCCACTTCTTGACGGTTTGTTGCAGGTTGAAGTTTCCATGAAAGATCCAGGCAGCCTGTCCCAGCGAGCAGGTCTATCTGGCCATTGAGTAGGTTGGAGTGGTCCACACGTCTCCAGAACGGGGGTAGGGGAAACATACTGAAACAATAGGACAGAAGGTGAAAAATACAATAACAATTCTGCTATTATTATAACATGAAAAAGACAATTAAACATCTTAGTTGCAAAACAGTAAAGCAAAGCACTGAAGCGTTTCTAAGTTATAGCATGTTATGAGGCTGACCCCTTTTAGGTGGTATAAGCAGGGTCGGTCATCCATCTTGTGCCTGCTGGTCTCGGCGAAGACGAGCCTCCGCTTGAGTTGGGTCTGTGTAGTAGGTTGTGCGTCCCTCCATCGTTAAATTCAACTTAGCTGGATATAGAAGTTGGAATTAAATTTTGTTGTCAAGCAGGTATTTGCAAATTGGCGAAAACAATCTCCGCTTTGCAGTGACTGTTGCAGAGAAATCCTGGAAGATAAGAATTTTGTGGCCCTTGACTTCGAGTATTTGTTTTTGACAGAAAGCTCGCAAGATCTGCTCCTTCATTACAAAGTGCTAGAATTTCGCGATGGTGGGGCGTGGGCATGGATTATTGCCGGTGGGTATTGCGCCCATGCGATGGACCCTCTCCGTTAGTGTCAGCATTTGGCGGAGTTTGAGACCCAAAGCAGTCGGGATATCTTGGGCGACAAAGTGTTCAAGGCTCTCCCCTTTGAAAGTTTCTGGGATTCCAATAAAGCGCAGATTACTGCGACGGCTCCTGTTCTCCAATTCATCTATTTTTTCCTGCATCAGTCGAATTTGTTGGTCATGATGTGCCGAATCGTGCTGCAAGTGTTTTTGGTGAGTCTCGCAGGTTGCTGTTCTCGTTTCGAGTTCGCGGATTCTCTGGGCATTGCCGGATATTTGAGCCAGAGCTGAGTTTACTGAGGATTGGAATAAATCCAGCCGTTTGTCTATTTGAGGCATTATGATAGCAGAGACCGCCTGGGCTATCGCGGCCACCTGCTGTGGATCCAGGATTGTTGGCCCTGCTGGGCTGGAGGGTGATGGCCATTGGTCGGTTGTGCTCCCGTTTTACAGTTGCGAGGCCATGGTCGGTGTTCGTGGGGAGGCTCGATCTGCCCCCTGTGAATTTGAGAGTCCTTTGGTTTTAGAACGTAGATTAATGGAGGAGGAACCCCTTCTGCGAGAGGGTGGAGTAGTATTTGTTTGCTATTGCTTCTGGTTGAAAGGAGCCCCTGATATGAGAAATTTTTTCATAGCCACCGAGACGCAGCGTGGAGAATGCTGACAGTGATCGTGCGTGAATGAACTTTAAAGTAGTCCAGAATTACATAGTATAGGGTCTTGCGAGAGGAATCTTCAGTGCTTACTAAAGAGGAGGTTTGAAGGGTAGGGCAGAAGGCATCAGCTGTCCTGGCAAACTGAGCCGGCGGGCACAAGGGACCAATTAGAGTGGCGGGAATCTTGGCGCCCAAACCCCCCACCAGGCGGCCATCTTTATTAAACTCCTGGGGAGGAGAACTACGGGCAATCAACCCCACTTACCCACCTGGCGGCACAATACCCTCTCATTACCAGGGGGGAGCGCTGAAAATACGGGGGCGACTTCCCTGGGGCCTCCTTCCCAGTTCCCACAACACAGCAGCTCACTGCCCTAGACCGGCGAGGCGCACGGAGCACCTTCATTAGGCATCTACACAGCCCAGCAGTGCCATCTAGTGGCCATAAGAAGAAGTGCAGGCCACTTTAAACCAGTCCTATCATACCACATGGAGAAATATTTCCACAAGATGGGAAAAACTACGAAGTCAAAGCGGGAGGGCGATCAGTCCGATCAAGGGGAGACGAGTCAATTAGTGGAACTCACCTTACCCCCAGCCCAAAACCACACTGCCCAGACGGACTCCCCACCCGGACACCTGCTCCAGGCTGATGAAAGCTCGAGTGGAGGGAACCCCAGATGAGCGCATCCTTGAAAGAAAGTTCTAGGGGTGGAGGTGGTCGGGAACTTGCCCCAGTTTTCCCCCGAGACTCTGCCTCTCATTTCTTCAACTCTCAAGCAAATTCAAGCAGACTTCCAGTTACACTCCAAGCGTTTGGGAGAAAAACAAAGATCCCGGCCCTAGGGACAAAAGTGACCCCCCACTCCCAAAAATTTAGGATCTCATAAACGAAAAACAAACGTCTCGGGAATAAAATAACGAACCGAAAATAGATCAAGACAAACAATCTCCCTTGGTGGGTGCCCGATCCATCCCCCAGAAGACTTACAGGTTGTGTGAATCAGAACTCCCCACCGCCTTTAAAATTATCCCCCAGTGAAAGTGAGCGTGCACATAGGGTGGGCCCAGACGAAGGAATTTCACTACCCTGATCCAACCCTGCCCCAAGGCTCAAGAAAGGCCAAGACAAATTATTATTAAAATGAAATTTGCGGACAAAGCGGCCATCCTTAAAGCCTTCAAAAAGGGGGAAATCAAACTCCTTTTAGAGGGGTCCAGGATCTTGGTATTTGAGGAAATTCTCGGTGAGGGGCTAAAAAAAAAAGGTCCTTTGCCACCGTCTGCACGGAATATTCCATAACAAAAAAAAATTTTGCCTCCTTCCCCCCCACCATCCTGAAAATTTTCCACAAGAATGGAAACATTCCACCTTTTACTCCCCGAAGAGGGTCATCTTTCTTGAGGGGGGGCCCCGCCCCCGGCTATAGAGAACAGATCGCCACAAAAAGGAACACCTCCATGCTACTCCACAGACCCCTTTGCATGTCAGATGAGGAAAATGGGCCGGGGAAAAACTGGAAAATTGCCAGTGTTCCGCTCGTCAGAAATCTCCACCTGGAAAAACCCCCCCCTTTTAGCAAGTTGGAGGAGTCAGGGCGGTCTTCTGGTCGGCGGAGATAAAAAACGAGAGACACGATAATGACTTTTTTAATGCTCCGTGATCTTTTTTTTTGTTCCTTTGTTCTCTTTAGGGACAGTAATGGCTCATACTAGAAATTTAGGAAAGCAACTTGACCTTCATCTGCAGTCTCCCTAGTGGGAGCTGAGGGGTATTGGGGCACGAGCCCTAGAAAATAGAACCTTGCTGTCCAAACTTAATTCAGGTGGCGACTCTAAACATCACTGTGGGTCCTCGGGGGGGTGGGGGGGGGGGGGGAAGATGATGGAAATACGTCACTTATCTCGGAAAAAGTGAAAGTCTCACCCAGGTTTAGCACCCCTGGTCGATGCCCTGCTGCTCACCCAGGGTGCTATTGGGCGGTTTAATGTTGGTAATGGTTGGCTCTTTTTTTGGGGAGATATTTACTGCAATCACTTGCAGCTCATTCGCTCAGCCAATTCTCATATGCTTTACTTGTTATGAAAACTGTTATGTGTTCAAAGTATTTTATGTTTAAATCCGTGCAGGAGGCGAGGCTCCCCAAGGCTTAATTTCACACACGAAGGATCTATTCATTTCATACGCATAGTAACTTGGAATGTGATGCAAAGGGGTTAAGGTCACCCTTATAAAACGTCCTTCATGGTGATGCGGTCACCTGAAAGGCTGAAAAGCCGACGTGGCGCTGCTCAGGAGGACTCATCTGGGGGAGGAAGATTTCTTCAGGATGAAGAGGCTCTCGGGTAGAGGGGAGGTCATTAGGTTCTCCCCAGCAGTCAATGGAAAGGCCGAGGGTGTTAATACTACTAAACAAGAACCTCCCGAGAAGGACTATACAATCCAAATCGCGGTTACGGAGGGTTAGACGAATGGGCAATGGGTGCACCTACACACAGGGAGTGAGGAATTTCTCTCATTTATAGTGTTATACGGCCCAAACACGGGCTAAGCGAAAAGTCTTTAATTCCCTAGAAAACAATTGTCCGCAGGATACCACCTTTTGAACAAGGTGATAGGGGGGAGACATGAACTTGGTTGTTCTACATGGCGGCAGACAGGAAAGAGGGGGGACGGGGCTCCAAAGCAGTAAGCTAGGCAGGAAAAACCTTTGGCAGGGTTTGCGAGCACCTGGGGGCCTTATTGGGATGCAGGAGGTATTGCAACCCGGAGACGGGAATTATCACTTTCACAACCCACACTCAATCTTTGCAGCATCGACTGTATTTTGCTACCATCTCACTCTTACCTCAGGGCGCGCGTGGGGAGGCGAGTCAACACATTAACGATATGATAATAATCCTGACCACTCCCCAGTATAAACAGTAGAATTACAGGAAAAGGTCCCCTGAGGTACCGATTTCATCTGGAGGTTCCGGGGGAGAAAACCTCTCGCGCCAGGATGGAGGAGTTCCAGGCCAATGCTGAGGGGTTTGGGTGGGCTAAGAAGAAAGTAATAACAAAGAGGAAATCGGCTTCGTCCACTCAGGTGTCTGGGGACGCAGGCAAGGCGGTACTTAGAGAGAGAAGACTGATTCTCCTAAATTACTGGGTGGGTTAGACGCAAAATAGCGGACAAATTGGAGTGCCCTAAGTAAACTCCCTACGTCAAGCCTACTCATATTTTCTAGCAAATCGTCAGGTGAAAAATAAACTTAAGTGGAAGGCAAGCTCAAAAAGTTTATATGAGACATGGCTGGTGAAGCGGGAAAGCCATAATAAAACAATCGATAAAAGCAGGACGGTGCTGTTTAAATACGGAAACAAGGCAGGGCGCATTTTGGCCAGACATTGACACGGGGGTAGGCTCACTAAATCGGCGATATTGAACTTGGGAAAAGGTTCAGACGGGTTGTTGCGCATTCTACAGGGCAATAGAAATAACAGAAAATACTACGGGAGTTTTCAAAAACTACGCATACAGACACGAAAACTAGATGATAAACAGTCACTAAAAATGGTGTTTGAGTAGTAACATCCGCCCCCCTAACGACCTGTCGGTGGTGGATGCCAAAACACTGGGGTCACCCACATCTCCCAAAGAAGTGCTGATAGGACATAGACCGAGTTGAATACGAGTCGGGCAAGGCCCCTGGGCCGGACGGCTATTAGGGATACTTTTTTAAAAATCCCTGAAGCAGCAAATCTCCCCCACATCCTTGCGATCTCTATCAATCAAGTACTGCAGGGCACTCCTAATCCCCCGTAAGCCAAACAAACCATCTGCGCACATTAAAGTATTTCCCAAAAACAGGGTAGGGATCTACAATTACCGGGTCCTAAGGCCGAATTTCCTTATAATATTTAGGATCCTAAAACTGACTAGCTAAGATTCTTGGCGGACCGGTTGGGGCGGGTGATACCCGGAATCATCGGCACGCAAACAAGTTGGATTTTGTAAAAGGAAGATCGCGGTTGACCAACATTAGACAAAGTCCTTCTCACCCTTACAGTCTGCACAGGGAGACTAAACCTGTCTATTCGGGGGCTCGCCTTACATCACAGTAGGACAACGGAGAAGGGCATTCGACTCGGTGGATTGGGGTTGGCTCTAACCTATTTGTTTAAGGCGGTTGTGTTAGATATAAAATAGGATTGGAGGGGCCCTCTTTTCAGAACCTCCTGTCCGTCCCTCCTATCCAAGCCCAGGCGAAGAATCTGCGTCACGGGTTTCTGTCCAGGAGCTTTGTCCTTCTAAGGGGAACCAGGCAGGGGCGCGCCCGCTCTCGCGTTACTGTTTTAACGAGGGCAGTGGACCCTTTGCCAATTTTCTACTCCTAATCGATATTTCAATGGACTCCCAAGTGGGTGGCCAGGAGATTAAACTGCTCCATGTTCGCTGATGATGTAATCTTTTACATGGCGGACCGGCGAGGAGACATAGAGGAATCTGTTTTGCAAAATTCGTGCTTTTCTCCAGCTCTGCTCTGGTTTAAAATCAAACGAATCAAAAATCGGAGCTCTGTATACATAGCTGGAAAGATGGGAGCAGGGGATGAGAGGGGCAAAACTCAGGGCAAGAGTAAGAATAGCAAAGGATTTTATCACATATCTAGGGATAATAATAGGACGCAAGCTGATTCAATTTATCACTTCTTAAACTTTCCGCCCCTAATAAATAGGGATAATGAGTGAATTGGGATCGCCTGGTCTAGACTCCCATGTCCTTACTCGCAAGATTGTCTCCCTGGTCAGAATGATAGGCTTTGCAACAAAGTTATTGTATCACCTGCAGACCATCCACTCTGTACTAAAAACATAAAGACGTCTATAATACTTAATTCGGCCTTCTCTAAACTGCGCTATTTGGTATTCTAAACGACCCACGGATAGCCCTACGCCAACTTATGCTTCCAAAGTCCCAGGGGCGGGGGGTCAGGGCGTCAATTTCCCAGATGTGCGTTCGTTACCTATAACAGCATGTCTAATGAGACACTTGTCTTGATTGGATTCGGACACAGAATTTCTATTCTATACACTGTGTGGAGGCCTAATATGCAAGCCCTGTCCAGTGGTGGCATAAATACATACCAAATTTGCATGGGCATACCGTCCCATATCAGGCTCCCACCCCGCCAATCTGCTTTTTTTAGTAGCACACCATAGCAAATTGGAAGACAGCAAGGAAAAAATTATGGAAAGTCCAATGGGTAATAAGCAAATACATGCCTTGGCGTGGAGCACCCCGAAGTTCCCCCAGGGTTCTGAAACAATAGTCAGCTTTGGGGATTTTGGAGAGAAGTGACAGGGGACTTCGAGAATGTTTCGCATCCTTTGTGAGATACAATCTGGCCAGGTTTGACCGCTCCGGGAGCTCGGGATCTCTCCACGGGATTCCCGGCCACACACTTCATGGCCTATGGACAGGTAGCGAGATTTTGTACGCTAATGAACAACGACAATTAACAGACAATCAATAACCGATCCGACATTAGTCAGAAGCTATCTCGGATATGGCAATAAAACACACTTTGTCATCTCTAATACAAGATAATTCCGCGAGCCAAGCAATACAATTGTGCCAGTAAGCCACCAACCTTTTAAAGTATGGAGGTAGGGGTGTTCTAACAATCAGAAATGCACAATATAGTGCTTGACGTTGGTTATTAGAATCTAATAAATGATAATTGTGAAAAGTGGAAAAGAAACACAGTTTCGTTTTATCCATAAAGCACATTATACGGCTTCAATAATTCCACCCCACCCACGGGACACGGATGCGATAGGCAACAGCTTGCCCTAAATGTAAGACTCAAAGCACTGATATGCTGCTTTGGGATGTGGGGGTTGGAGGATGTCCAGAGGTTTTCAGGAGACGTTGCTAGCATTTACTTAGGGCAAAGGGGGAGTGGTCTAACTTAAGCTTCGCCCGAGATGCTTTTTTTGTTCCACACTCTACCCCCCATTGGGGAGCCAAAAACTCACTATACGCACGTGTTTCTGCTGGGGGCCAAGAGATGCCTTCTGGAGAAATGGCTAGACGCCGACGGTGGTAGCCGCAGCCTCCTTGAAATGGTGCTCACAGGTCAAGAGGTACACTGGTATGCAGATATGCAATAACAGAACGTATGGAAAGATTCGCAGTCTGAGCGATCTCTTCACACATTGGAACCTTCATGACAGGATTTTTGTCAGACGCAGAAATTAGCGCACAGGCGCTCGCTCTCTCATTTCAAGTATTCCAAATGGTTACTTGATGTTGCTTTGTCGGGCGAAGACCTGGTTGACTTGACTTCCCGGGGACCAGCCGAATTCCTCCCACATAGGGGGCGAGAGATCGTGACGGGAATGGCCACCCCACCACCAACAGCATTGGGCGAGCACAATAGTACTATAGGTGTTCACATCTTCTAAGCAATATTTGCATCACTTAGTAACGGCTAACACCACTAATCAAAGCATTCTTTCCAGTGAATTGTCATCTATCCTAATGTCCTAGACCAGGAGGGGGGCGAGCCTCTTTTTTGCCTCGCCTTCTCTCTGCACGGAGTTAAAGTTAATGACTGCTCAGTTCTTATGTGTTTGTTTTTAAAAATAAAAAGTTCCATGTGTGTACTTGTTTTCCTATCCTCAATATGGTATGTAAAGGGGGGGGGAAACATGGCAGGGAGTCCCGCGGCACCTTCGGTATTGCAGACGGGACGTTAGCTGGGAAACCTCGGGCGAGCGTCCACACATTTTCATCTTTCATCATTTGACTACTAAAAGCGCAGGGAATCTAATGGGAAGGTGTAAATGGCCAGAGGTGCGAGGGTGGGACTGGAGGCTACTATTCATAGCTTCAACATGATACTTACCCGATCTAGGAGGTGCCGGAGGCTCTTTTGTCCTTTGGGGGTTTATTGGAAGAAGTGTTTCTTTGACTTGGATCAAGACTTTGTGAGATTACTTGTACACTATCACTTTTTCGATTTTATTATTGTACCACGAATATGGAAAATCCAATAAAAATGAGTTTATAAAAAAAAAAAAAAAGAGGAGGTTTAACTATAGTATTTCATCATTGATGGGAAGGTTACAGTTAGGCGCGGTGGAGAGCCTTCTCTGGGTTTTGCTCTGAGTAGTTTGTGCTGAGGAATGGGCCCTCTGTAGTAGGTGACGAGGGCCTGAGGATTAGCTGGGGTCTGTGGCGGATAGATTAAGGTGGGAGCTAAATTGATTTCAAGTGATGAGGCTTGTTGTGATTTGGTTAGTTAATGCCAGTCCCTTTTTTTTTTTTTTTAGTATCCCGTTGGTCTAGTATTCGATGAAAGACCGCTCAGAGTGCGTGTAGTAAAGAAGTTCTGCAATTCCAGCGACTAGGTAGGATCTGTTATGTCAGATTATTTCTGTGGCAGAGGTTTTAAAGTACTGCACTTAGTTTTTAGTCCAGTAGGTGGCAGTCTCAAGTCTCAGCACTGATAAGGCTGGATGCGTGTTCGGGCCTTATTTTATAGCTTGGGCTGAGGGAAGTTTGTTTAGTGTTTGATGAAAGCTTTTTGTGGATTTAGCAGAGAGGTTCTGACTTTCCAGCGATCAGACAAGGTCCGCTGTATTATAGTATTTCTGTGGTGGGTATTTCAAAGTATTCGCAATTAACTTTTAGCCCAGTAGATGGTAGCGTTGTGCTGTGGATAGGGCCAAGTGCTATGTACAGAGGGGGTTTTGTCCGGTCTCCAAATCTCAGCATTGATAAGGCTGGGCGCTTGTTCAGGCCTTAATATGTTATTTGGGTTATAGGAGGTTTTTATTGCCATAGTTCCAAATGCTGTCAGGTTATTAAGTGGGGCGTACGTGGTGCCTGCTCTCCGGTATGTCGAGCATGGGGGGTATTGAATTGCCGGACTTTATGTGAGGCAGTGTCCCCGTCACTTCAGACAGTTCTCTTTATTTTCTGGGAGGCAGTAAAATGGCGGATGTTCCCGCCACTGACGTTATGGTGGCTGTAGTGGCTGTGAAAATGGCGGGCAGTGTTCCCGCCAAATGCGTGAGACAAGTGATGGGGACTTCTATGTGTTTACCCCTGGGTTCAGTCCACGATCGATGCCACCCGCGGAACGCTCTCACCTCCTGTGACTTTAGACGAGCTCGGTAGGTCCGTTCCGCCTGCAGACGCACTGTGAGCAAGTCGTGTGTCCAACCTGCGGCGCCGGTGTTCTCCGTCGCCGGGATCGCTCAGGCAGCGCCGCACACCTCAGTAGTTTGGCGGGGTTTTTGGGTTTCCCCGCCGTCCCGGTAATTTCCCCAGCTCCGGCCTCTGGGGTTAAATCCGCGTTTGGTTTTAACGCGTCCTCCCCCGCGGGTTGGGGAGCCTTTCCCCGCTCCCCTAAAGGAAAAGCACCCAAACGCCCCCCCCCGCGTCTCTTCCACCTCCTTAGCCCGCTGTGTGGGTCTCGGGTGGGTCACAGTTGTGTGTATCGCGGGGTCCGGTGATAGGGCACAATTTCTCCGCGGCTCGGGGGCCCTCGGGGCCCTTCTTTGGGCAGCTGGAATGGAGGCTGCATTTGGGCCCGGCCTTTGGGGGGTCTTGGGGCCAGCAGGGGGTTTCCCTCTGCCTCCGGACCCCCAGGGCTGTTGAAGAGGGTTTCGTTGCTTGTCTCCCAAACAAACCTTTCTTCGAGGCATTTCACCCGTGCTTTATAAGCAGTTTAAATTCGCCGATGCCC
Organism: Phyllomedusa bahiana; assembly: GCA_025379985.1. Lineage (NCBI taxonomy): Eukaryota > Metazoa > Chordata > Amphibia > Anura > Hylidae > Phyllomedusa > Phyllomedusa bahiana. Next base: position 35,118 of record JAODAL010020333.1, on the reverse strand, counting down.
GGGGGATTATCTGGGGAGTGAGGGGGAGCACCTTTAAAAAAATTGGGGCCCGGGCCTTCTTTGGCGTCCCGCCCCCGGAATTTCCCCCTTTACTTTGGTCCCCATATTATTTTTCCCATTTTTTTAATACAGTTTGGGCAAAAACCGTTGGGAGTTTTAAATCATTTTTTTTGGGGCCATGAAACATTTTTAAATTACAGGGGTATATTTTAATAAAAAAAAACGATCGCGTCCTTTTCCCCCGCTGTATAACGCCAATCACAAGCAGCCCCCCAAATAATAAAATTTCCAAAATAGAAACCCCCCCGGGCAAATAAAAAAAACGGGAAAAAAACACACCGGGTAATATGCAACCATTTCCCCCCAAGATTCCCTTGGACTCACTTCAGCCGGGAAACCCCTCGCACTAATCCATTTTTTCGTCCACTTAAAATCTTCTTTTGGTGGATTTGTCGAAATAATATATAAAAACCAAACGAGGGAAGGGAATTTTCTTTTATTCTCTGAAACCGAAGGTCTGTTATGCCTGCCTCCTTTCGTTAGCCCCAAAGCCAAAATTTCCCCTCACACTAGTCGGGTAGCCTGTAGGGTGGGGATCCCGCACGCTGCCGGCCGGAGCGTATCAGCGGTGAACACACCGCACTGTTTGTATGTTTTAAATATATTATTTCAGCTGACAAATCCACCAACAGAAGATTGAAGTGGTTAGAAACCTGATTATGCGAGGTCCTGAGCTGATGAGAGCATCAGTGAGAATCATCTGGGGAATGGGTTGCACTATTAACAGTGTGTCTTTTTACACAGTTTTATACTATTTGCATGGGGGTTTTTGCCATAATTTGGAATTTGATTATTTGGGGAAAGCTGTGATTAAGTTGGTCACTTATACAGAAGCGAACAGAGCGCGATCGTCTTTTTTTATATATATACACTTTTATTTCTATTAGAGAAGGATTGCAGGCAGGAGATTTCCCTCTGACGTCCTTTTGTGGCAGCTGTTCCCTGAAACACCTGGCGTTGTATCTAAAGTAGTAATTAGTTTTATTACAGATTGCACTAGAAAACCCATAAGAGCGTACGCTCGATCTCCATTGGTCCAAATAACTGCGCCTCTTTTTAAATTAGCCAAATCACAAACAGAGCTCACACTGCATTTCTTTTCGCCCATACGAACTCTATGAGAAGTCGGTAGCACAGCCGCTGACTGGCTAAGCAGGACGAGCCCCTCTTTCCCCTCCTCAACCAATCACAATCCTCGAATATTTCCCATAGACAGTAAAACTTTTAAGGGCGCCCTTCTATCGCGGCCTTCTTTCTCATTCAAAATCAACGCACTACATATGATGGGGGATTCATATCTGCCGCCTGGGCTCAACCAATCAACCTCTTTCTGCCTTTTGTACTGTATTTTGAACAGTCCGCCTTGATTTTGATTGGTCCATACTTCTCCATAGGTTTATAATGTTCCCTGTCGCTTCTATTCTGATGTTGGTTTTTTAGCCGACCAATGAAAGAGCGTAACAGAATTTGAATTACTGTATTTCCCGCAATTCTCTATATCCCAATTCCTGATGTAGTCCCGGTCTCGCGACAAAACGTTGCTAGGATTTGATTGATTTATGTTTATAGAAGGTTTCAGGCCTTATCAGAGAAGATTTTACACTTAAAAAAATGATTTTTTTTAATCATCACTACCATGCCGCTAACAGTAGGGAGCGGCGCTGAGAGCCGAAATTTCATTGCCCCGCTTCTCTCCATTACCTAAAATGGGACAAGAATCTCGCACTCTGACTGCCGGAGATAGCCAAGCCCCTGCTAGTTCAAAACCAATCAGCTCTTTCTGCATTTTTACTGTTATTTTGAACTGTCCCGCCTTTGAATTTGATTGGTCAACATCTTCTCCATAGGTTATCAATAGGTCCCCCCCTGTCGCTCCTAATTCTGATTGGTCCGAGATAGCCTTGGCTAGCCGCAACCTATCAGACTCTTTTCTTCTGCATTTTACTGATTTTGAACTTCCCGCCATTGAATTGATGGTCAAATAGTTCTCCATAGGTTTAATGGTCCAACTGTCGCTCTATTCTGTATTGGCTTGGCTTCTGCCGACCAATCAGAATAGCTTACATGATTTTAATTACTGTATTTCCCGGCAATATTTCCCAAGATCCAATTTCCTTATGTTGCGCCGTTTCTGGAAGTTTTGGAAAGTGATTTTTTAAATTTTTTTTTTTTGAAGGTTTGAGCATCTTTTTCTGAGAAGTTTTACACCTAATAAAGGGGATTTTTTGGAAATCAACTCCATGTCGCACGGCAGCTGAGAGCCGGGATTCTGTTTGCGAACTTCTATATGTTTCCTCTCATGTACGTTCTCCGCTCCACTTCCCCTCCGCCGGATAATTAGACCAGAATCAACTAGGTCTGCCTGTCGTAGCTGGCGAGCGTCTGCAATGCGCCGCACTTTGCCGAGCCGCAATCGTACCATCGCCTCGAGTTTGTCCCGAGCGCGCATGGCGTCCCGCCGCCCGGAACGACCCTCAAGCCCGCTCCCATTGCACGGACCCCTTCATGCGAGGCACAGTTCCTGAAAAGTGGCGAACGCGTGCGCCCAGACATTGAACCCTGCATCCGACAGCGATCGGGCCTGTGAGGCGCAGTTTATGCCAGAAACAGGTGTAAAGCCCGTTCATGACCATTGTCGCACCAAAGTGAGTAAATGGTATAACACGTTTTTTTTCATGAAACCCTTTGTCTTTTACAGTCTCCGCACCGCAAAACCAGCAAAATGAACTTTGGGACTGAGAATACAAATGCAGTAAGAATATCATTTAAAAAAAAGTTTTCAGAGGACCATCTTTTGGAAGAGGAATGTGGAAGTAGACTGGCAACTAATCATGACCTTGGCAATTGGGCCACAACATCAATCAGAGATCCATGCCTGATTCAACTTGTGAAAGTCAAACGATCCACATTATCTGTGAAAGCCGGATGCGTTTGTCTGTAAATGACTCTCCAGCTGTGCTGAAGGTCCGCTCGATATGACGCTGGCAGCTTTGGCAGGACAACAACTCTATGGCGTCGAGTGAGCTCGGGCCATTCATCCATTTTGGAACCCAAACGTGGATTGGGTCCCGGAACAGACATCCAAAAAAACTTCGGTGTTGAGATCGTCGTGCACCATGATCTTAAGCCGTCCTCTGTCTGTTGTAGTGTGTGCCCTGCATTGCATGCTTTTGGTGAGGTGGTAAATAAAGATTTGCCAGAGGTCACCCATTAGGTTTTCTGTCACAATACCTGCCTGCTGCCGCTGCGGCTACTTGGCCTCTACTGCTGTCACGTCGCTGTACGTTGTTTCCACCGCTGACCTTTGAAGGAACTGAAGCAGACGTAACAGAGTCTCCAGTTTGATCAAATAACAGCAAGGTCTCCATTTCCTGCATTTTACTCTCTATTTGGGTGGGTGGAAGGAAAGTGCTGATTTTTGTTTTGTACCGGATCCAGAGGTGGCCACCCAGTAACTGTTGTTCAGTTTGATGGCGTTAATGCAAGGATTACATGTTGGAGAAAATGGAGCATCCAAGCACTCAATGTGAAGAGATTGAGCCTTATTTCCCAAGCCTCTGGGTCGAGGGGCACTAGCAAATTGATCTTCTCATCTTCCCTCCTCCACCTCAAATTCACGCCAACCTCTTTCCAAGGCAGGGTATGTCGTAACGTTGGTGTCCGAATACCTCATCCTCCTCTGCTTCCCTCCAGCACAGCTCAACACAGCCCTGACTTGCCCAGATGGATGCACCCTGAAGCTCGAGGCGCCGCCTTGCACTAGCCCAGGACCCTGAACCACTGCCTATGAAGACCCGATAAATTGTGAAACGGACGGGCCTGTCTGGATTCGACGGAGAGAAAGGCTCCGTGTCCGCATCTGTGTCCGTCTCCTCCTCCGTCGCTGGTTGGACCGATATTTCAGAGTCCCTACCAACGATCCGTCTCAGAATGAAGATCACCACAATCTCTGCTGACAAGCATTGTCCGCACTGAGACCATTTTGGTGGCCTTCATTCTTCTTTGCTGTCTTCCAAGAACTAAAACTTGGCAAGAATGGGGAAGAGCTCTTTCCATTTTGACACCTGCCTCCATCCACATCTCGGTGGTTCAACACCCCGAGGTCCGTCAACCGCTCAGCTTGTCGGCCATGTGTCACTTCGTACTGCGTAATGGCATTTGCGCTAGGCAGCCACAATCGCTGGAGCATGTGCGGTGAATTCCAGCGTGTTGCAAATACAACCCAAACAATGAGACGGTGACGGAGGAGGGAGGGAGGGCCCGAGCCTGACTCTGCCAATGCAGAAGCAAGCCTGGCGTGACGAAGCAGGTGCTAACGCGGAAGGCGAACTCAGAAAGAAGGTTGAACCTCGAGCCTTCTTCATTCTTCAGCAGGCAGTCCAGACCCCGGATGCCTTTAGAAATTTCTGGACAACAAGGTTCAATGACATGTGCCAGGCAAAGGGATAATGCTCCCAGCCTATAACCGATCTTACGGGCGGCCAGCAGATTTTTTCGAAACACCGTGATCGCACACCACAGAACCACACCTTCGCCTGGCACACAAGGTTCTTGTGTCATCACCCCCGCCAGCGCTACGGCGGGCCACGACCATTCCGCTCGCGAGTCTCGTTGCGAGGAGACATCCCACAGCTCCTGACCTTGTGTATGGACGGTCTCCCAAGACAGTTTAATTTCAACACGGCCGGGGGTTCTCTGGGCAGGACCACCAGAGACCTTGGGGGAAAGAACCCGCCCCAAATCCCGAGGTTTTGAAGAGTGTGCCGAGCCTGAGAGTCACTTTACCACCAAGACATCCACTCAGCCACCGAGTGACTGTCACAGAGATATACCCCTTTGGGCCCCGTGCTTCCCATGCTTCCAGGAAGGTGGTAAGGACTTTTCCGGACCAATGCGAAAAAGAGCTTGAAATTTTAGATGACACGGGGGCGGGGCCAGGGCAGGGCCGGCTTTTTCTGGCAAAGAAAATCCCTCTCGACATCGGGTAGTGGGGCAGACAAGGGCCAGAGGGGCGAACCCAAGTTCCCCAGACGGAAAGGCAACATTCCCAAAGGGCCAAAACCTGCAATGCCGACTTTCAGGCTTTTGGCTTGGGAGGGTTTTTGGGGTTTTAAAGTGTTTCTTCTGCCCCCAAACCGGTGAACAGAAGCCTGGCTGCAGACTGGGCCCCTGTAAAGGGGTGCATGCGTCAAACTGTTTTAAGGAGAATGGGGAGGATGGGGCCTGGTGGGGCTGGTGGTAATCGGGCGAGGGAGGCGAAGCGGGGGCTATCCCGATCATGACTCAACATGGGAGCTGAGGAACGCTTGGTGGTAGCGGTGGAGGAGGCAAAGACAGAGGGTGTGACAGTGGTTGGAAGCCCGCCATCGGTGTGGCCATTTTTGGCCAAGTGTTCCCTCCATTTCAACTCATGCATTTGCTGCATGTGACTAGACATGTTGGTGGTGGTTAAACACCTAAGAGTCTTGCCTCTACTGATGAGTTTACGGCAAAGGCGGCATATGACATTGCTGGGTGAATCAGAGGCTTGCTCGAAAAAGGCCCAGGCTTGAGAGGTCCTGGACCTTTTCGACGGCAATAAGTGGGGAGCGGTGTTTCCGCTGATCGTGGCTGGCGGAATCATCTCAGCGGGCTTGTGTGACCGCCCTCTCCCTTTTTGAGGCGGGAGCCGTACTGAACTACCCCATCGTCTTCCTCCTCGTCCAATGATGAAGGGCTCACAAGCAAATTCTGCTGAAAAGACCACGTTGGATCCGCAATGTTGTCATCATCAACACAGGTGACTTCCTCGTCCTAACATTCTGCATCCAGGAGCTGTGGGCTACAAGCAACAGGCACTGCAAGGCGTTGCCGACCGCCCGGGATTTTTGCCAATTGGCCGGCTTCCTTCTCCTCCTCTGATGGCATCAGTGATTGGGCGTCAGAGCAGACAAAATCATCCTCTTTGGCCTCTTGATCTTTGGAAATGCCTTCTGACCCCAACCGCATTTTGTCATCAAAGAGGTCTTCAGAAAATGGATTATCCACAGTAGTGGGTCCCACGAGTTGACATTTGGGCTGCCTTCGTTTTCATGTGGACGGATGCTGACGATGAATGACGACATTTGTGGCCGTGACTGGAGGGACGAGGAGGAAGACTGCTGGATGCAGGTTGCTTTAAACCACTGAAGAACAGATTGGCGATGCTGTTCGTTACTGAGAGTCACAGGGCCCTGACCCAGCGATGACAGGCCTGACGGTCCTGCAACCGACGATCCGCTGGCTTGCGTGTTGTCACCAGCACGGGAAAGGGAGCACCTTCTCTCGTACCTCTACTTCCATGTCCTACCCCCCTCTTTGCTCGCTTACCACCTGCATTTCGCTCCATGTTCAGAAAGATAAAATTTTAAAAAAGATGGAAGAGTTTTTGACAGTCTCTTATTGAAAGACAGCAAATCACAGCTTTTCCCTTAAATCCCTCTAATTTCCTACAGCCAACTAAGATAGAAACTAAATTGTTTCTAGCGATACCTGTGAAATGCGGTCTGGGAAAGAACTGTAAGACAAAATCAACAGTGTTCTTCCTTCAGTCCCAGGGATTTACAACTGCGCAGAAAGGACTGGGGAATTGATAGTTTTCAACAAAATATCATACAAGTGCGCTATCTCGCCAAACTGAGATTCAAACGAGCCCAATAAAACATTCAAAGTTACACGGTGACAAATTTGCATTTTTTGCAGCAATGACAAAGAGAACAGTTGCTAGAACTTTTTTCTTTCAAATTGTCATACAACTTGCAAATTTGAAAAAACTCGGGGCCGCACCACGTGCAATACAGCTATTTAAAAGTTATAGGGATAACAAACGGTGGTTTTTGCACCAATGAAATACGCCAACAGTAACTAAGAAATTTCTGAATCCAAATATAAGTAGAAGGTGGCAAATTTTAAAAAAACTGGGCGAACCAAAGTGCAAAAACAGCTATTTAAATGTTTATAAAGGATAATAAAAGGTGGTTTTTGCACCAATGAAATACAACAGCAGTTACTAGAAAATTTCTCTAGTAATAAAGTACAAGATGGGTCCCTTTTAACAAAAATGGTCTGCGCCAAATTGAAAAACACCTAATTAAATTGTGTACGGATAATAAAAGGTGTTTTTTGCACCTATGAAATACAACAGCAATTACTAGCAAATTTCTGTATCCTAATACAAGTACAAGGTGGGTCTTTGAACAAAACCGGCTGCACAAAATAAAAGGTACTATTTCACCTCAGGTGCGAGGTGTGCTGGGCAAAAACTGGTTAAAAAAAGCCATTTCAATGTAGGTTCAAAGCAGAGTCTGGGCTGCACAATATACACTCTCCTTTCAAAAGCCTGCCTGTCTGTTTGTGTTCGCCCGCTCCCCCCCACCTCCCCCCTGTACAGCGCTAGATGCTTCTTTAAAAGTCTCAGCCTAAAATAACTAAGAACTGAAATTCTCTAATCTACCTATGTTCTAATGTTCACAGCTAAAAGCATAGTTGTCTGTGTGAACAAAGAGAAATGTGTCTCTGAGCTGAGCTGTATTGAGAAGAGAGCTAACACACGTCCTACTCTTATGAGACACACTCATACTGAACAGGAAGGGCTGTTCTATGCAAAATGAGGTTATGTGATTTTTCCAGCCAATGACAACCATACACATCACAGTCATGACATCGCACACCAATTCACCCTGCTCTATGCTCTAAGCTGATATGCTGGCCACTAAAATGACAGGATGCGCCGAAAATGGCGCGATAGTAATAGATTTTGCGCAGATTCTCACCTAAAATATCGAATGATTGGAAATTTATGATCAACCTAAAAACCGTGCCGATTTAAACTTTGTCGATTATAATCGCTCAACACTAGTTATTACCATTGTAGGAAGGCACAAGGTACTATTGTTGACGGACGGTATGTGTCACCGATCTGCCTGAGGTCAGTGAAGTAAAACATTTATTATGGTGTCAGCGGTAGTAGGCCATTGACACATTTGTATTAATAGTATTGCAGCAATGCTGTTATCTGGGTCGCGCTTTTACTGGAGCAGTCAGAAGAGTTGGGTGGGAACAGGGGCGTAACTACCGGGGTAGCAGGGGTAGCAGTTGCTACGGGGCCCCTGCGCTTAGGAGGGCCCCGCGGCAGCTTGCTAACCGCGTCCCTACCCCGGTAATGCCCTCCTGGGCCCGCCGGCAGTGAACTTAACAGTTCACTGCGGTGGGCGGGGAGCTTGCGGGGTCCGGCGCATACTCCCTCTGAACGCCCGGGCTCCCCGGCCCGAGCGTTCAGAGGCAGCGCTTCCATGGAGATAGCAGGACGGAGCGCCGATCGCTCCGCTCTGTTACTTCCCCCTGCCGGCGCTCTGTGGTCACGTGGGCGCGCGCTGGTGAGTCACATCACCGCGCCACCCGCGCTGAGCGCAGCGGCTGCCGGGAGAGCAGCCAAGCGGAGCGAGCGGCGCATCGGGGAACGTGGACCGAGGTGAGTAAGTTGTTTCTTATTTTACCTGCCCCCATATGCCTGCCTATAGCCCCCCATATGCCTGCCTGCCTATACAGCCCCCTATATGCCTGCCTGCCTATACAGCCCCCTATAAGCCTGCCTGCCTATACAGCCCCCTATAAGCCTGCCTGCCTATACAGCACCATAGAAGCCTGCCTGCCTATACAGCCCCCTATATGCCTGCCTGTACAGCCCCCATATGCCTGCCTGTACAGCCCCCATATGCCTGCCTGTACAGCCCCCATATGCCTGCCGTATACCCCCACAAGTCTGCCTGTATACCCCCACAAGCCTGCCTGTCTACTTATATGGGGCCCCTTTAGCTACCTAAACCCTACCTATATGGCCCCTATAGCCCACCTAACCCCTGTCTACCTGTATGGCTCCCTATAGCTACCTAAACCCTGCCTGCCTATATGGGCACTATTGGCTACCTAAAGCTTGCCTATTTGGGGCCCCATATATCCTATCTAAACCCTGCCTGCCTAAATGCACCCCATATAGCCAGGGGGGCAGGTGCTGGAAAAGTCAGGATTCTAAGATATTTGTGTCTAAATCTGCAGGAACAAATGGTCGGGAGATGTAATCATGATGGCGGACTGGACCGGATGCAGAACAAAGGGGAAAGTCAACGACTGGTCAGAGAAACGTCACCTGTGAGTCACAAGATATAACTGCACTGTAATCACTTATATGTCTGCACAGGCTGTGTACACTGCTGTCTACCACTATATGGTCACTGTATGGTGGTTATATACAGTCTGCAGAGCCTGTGTACACTGCTGTCTACCACTATAGGGTCACTGTATGGAGGTAATATACAGTCTGCCGAGCCTGTGTACATTGGTGTCTACCATTATATGGTCCCTGTATGGTGGTTATATACAGTCTGCAGAGCCTGTGTACACTGGTATATACCACTATATGGTCACTATATTATTATATATTATTATTATTAGACAGTATTGGTCTTTGTGTACTGATCAGTAATAGTGTAGGGTTATTTTTCAGTCACTTTGTGGTGGTAATTTGTGGTCGTGTTCTGGCGGTATAATCAGGTCCTTATGTAATAGCGTTATTGGTAATGCTGGTGTTAGTATAGTGGGATTTGATTGGTAGGAGTATGATGGTGAGATGTATGGTGAGGTATTTGCCCCTTGTATTATCTACATTATCTAACAGCATGTCCTGGTACAGGGTCGTGGTCAGGGAGGGGGCGCATCCAAAAGTTTGCTATGGGGCCCTGGCTTATCTAGTTACGCCCCTGGGTGGGAAGACTGCTCCCATATTCCAGGCCAGGGTTTACCAGGCATATATAAGGCCAGCAGGCTTCAGGGGGGTAGGGGGCCCGTGCTTCCCTGTCTAAACCAAACTGCTCAGTCAAGTGAGGGTTGTGCGAGACCCAGAGCTGGGCCTGGATAACCCTGGACACTGAGACCTACATGCAGGTTTCTAACCCTGGGAAACGGAGTACGGTAATGTACCTATCACAGAGACTGAGTGCTGTTAGGTTTGTTTTTGGCTGAAGCAAGCCCTGACGTTTACTTTCCTGTTTTTGGACGGTTCCAATAAAGCCTGCAGTGTTTCAAGTCCAAAAGGACTGCTATCATTTGAGTTAATTTCTACAATTGGTGTTTTGGATGCGGGCATCATCCTGTAATAAGAGACTGCAGGTTCTGGGTTAAGGCGGCTGCTACCTTAAAAAGCCAGACTGGTGTAATGGAGGAGTTGTTAAAGCACCTGGTGCAGGTCAGCACCCAACAGCAACAGGCCCATGCAGAGTCCATTTGATCACAGCAGGAGACTAACCAGCTCCTCATCAGGCTGATGGCGGAAGCTATTCGGCGAAGGAGACCCCCAGCTAAACCCTGCCCAGAGGACGGATAGCAAGTGCGGAAAGGAAACGAGAATGCCCTGCAGAAGATGACCCCAGAGGAAAAACGTGGAGGCTTTTTTTTACCTTTTTTTGGGAGCGAATTACGAATGAGAGAGACTACTAGCTTTACAGTGGCAGATGTCCTGGCCCTGTTTCTCACAGGCGAGCCTCAAAATGCTTACTATGACTTATCTCTGCAGGATGCCAGGGAATACCCTAGACTGAAGTCAGAAGTCCTGGCACGTCTTGGCGTGACTGTCACAGTCCGGGCAGAAAGGGTGCACCAGTGGGGATACAGCAGGGACAGGCCCCCGAGGTCCCAAATGTTTGATCCCCTGCACCTTGTCCTGAAATGGCTACAGCCAGAGGTCTGTTCCCCAGCCCCGATTGGGAGAGGGTCGTGATAGACCGCTTCGTGCACCCTCCCCCCCAAGCCATTCAAAGCTGGGGGGCACAAGGGGAAACCCCAGATTGGCGGATGACTTGATAGGCTTGGTGGAGAGATATCAGGCCGTGGAGAACTCCATGGCTGATCCAGGACCCTTTGCCTCTCACTACTGGCGAACCCAGACTGACTCGGAAAGTCAAAGAAGGGGTCCTAAGCTCCCAGGAGAAAGCTGTCCCAAGGACAATGGCCTGCCAGAGCTAACATCCAGACCTCCTGTCAGGGAGATCATCTGCTGGAAATGCCACGCTGTGGGGCATATGATGGCCCGATCCCCCCTTTCAGCCGAACCCAGGGGATTTCTGTAGGGCGGGCGTACGTCCCGTGGCGTTTCCGGCATTGAAACGGGTTGGACACTGCAAGGGGGATTCCATCGGCCCAAAATCATCTCTCATGGGACTTTTGGCTGGGGATTTGGGACACTCCCCGCAGCCCTTATCCTTATGGTTATTTTAGGGGGAAAACTTTCGGGGGTCACATGCATAGAAAGTGTACCCATGGCCCAAAGTCATTTAAAATCTGTGGGATACGTGTCACCCGGGTAGGCTTATGAAAGGGTTACTGCATGGGGTGAAAATTTGCCCGGGATTGCCCTCTTTTTTTTTGGGGAGGGTGGGGAAAGGGCATCCGGGGAAAGGGCCCCCTAAGCACGGACCGCCCTGGAGACTGCCCCCCCGGGGTGTCTGAGTCCCTTTCTCGTAATGGTGGGTGACGTGAGGAGGACCCAAACCCTGTGAGGACCCCCCCCCGACCTAGGGGTTCCCGGAAAAAATTTGGGAGGCTAAACTACAGGAAAAACAAAAGGGGCTTTAAATAGTTTTTGGGTTACTTGATAAAGTACCTAAAGAGTCAGAGGAAAGATTTCCCCACTTTGCTATAAGGAAACCTTGATCGGGTTAAAAAAATCATGGGGAAGTGGTGGAACATTTTTGGGGTCCAAAAACCTATAGACCTATTAGGGATGGGGCCCCCACAGTCTGGTTGGGGGGACATTTGGGGGAAAATAAACCTCAAAAGGAATTTTCTACCCAGTTTTTAAGGGCCCAAAGGGTGTTCCCCGGGAAATCCGTGATTTTGCCAGTCCTTTTCCCCATGCCAGGTAACCCCCTGTCGCCATTTTTCCCCTCCCGACTACCCTTTGCCTGCTAGAAATTCTTTTAAGGGGAAGCCCTGGTTTTATGGGGCCCCTGGTAAAGTGGGCTCGGGACACCATATATTCTGGCGTTTGGACTATGCCACCGGAACGAAGCGTCCCCCCTAAAAATGCCTCCTCCAAGGTCATTGTGGGGATTTGGCACATAGCTCCAAACAGGGGATGCCAAAGAGATCCTGACGGGACAAGGGGACCTTTTTATTTCGAAAGTAACGCAAGATCTTTTAAGGTTCTGAAGGTCCCACTTAGACCTATGTGAATCACCCCAGACAATGGCTTGGTGGAACTTTCAACAAGCCTTAAAACCCATGTTGAAAAAGTAGTCAGAAGGAGGCCGAATTGACTCCCTTTTGCATTATCTTTTGTTTCTATTGAGATTTCCCTACTGCCATAAAGTAACCAAAAGGGGGGAACCCAATGGGGGCTTGGGGGGTTTTTAGATATTGCCAAGGAGAAAACCGGGGGAAACGAAGCACCCCTATAAAAAGGGTTGTTGACAAAGTGACCCAATTACAGGAGCGAATCGCCAGATACCTAGGTTAAGAGCATCTATTACAGTGCAGGGGGCGCAAACAAAGTCTACAAAAGGCACCCAGTAGGGATTTGTCCAGGGGATCAGGTCCCGTTTTAACCCCCGTAGAGAGCAGCTCCTGGGAAATGGCAAGGTCCCAAAAGAAGTTAAAAAGGGGGGGGGGGGGGGGTGAACTATCGGGTCCATCTGCCAGGTAAAAGGAAGCCCTATCAAGTACGGTACTGTACCTATCACAGAGACTGTGAGTGTTTTTATTTTTGTTTTTGGCTGAAGCAGCCCTTAGTTTATTTTTTATTTTGGACTGTTCCAATAAAGCCCCGCAGTGTTTCAACAAAAAGGGCTGCATGTTTGGTTTAAACTCTACACCCCTGGTCATATATCTGTTATTCCCATAGATAAGAAGATGGAAAGTGACATATCAAAGCCCCCTCCCCCCCTCCCGTCTATCAACTGTTATTTACCCCTAATAAAAATGAGTAATGTGACATCATCAGGGGGACCCTCCCCTCTCCAATTTCCAAATTTTCCCAAAAAATGTTTAATTAAAACCATTAGATAAGAAAAAATTTATGTAAAAGTGACACACAAAAATCTCGTTACCTTTTCCCCCATAAGTGGAAATTTTAAAACTCTTTTTCTGTAAAGGGGGTTTTAATTTATTTAACTTTCTGCCCTCTTGTTTCGTCACCTTTATTCTATAAACTCGAAAGAAAAAGTGAAAAAATTGCAAAACTTTATTTTCTATATTTTTTATTAAAAACAAAACAAGAAATTTAATTTATGGATCTTTATCACGGACACTATGAATGCAGCGTTCCACACGGGAATTTTAATCACGAAGGCTGAAGAGGTTCAATAATCTCTTACGGACATTTGCCTTACTCATACGGCAATGTCGGGTAGGGGTTCCCGCAACTTGACGTATGAGTACGTCATGGCGATCTTGCGCGCTCACACGCTGAGCGCGCAAGATCGCGGCATGGAACCAGCGGTATATTACCACTCCGGCCGCGGGGGATTAACCCCCCCGATGTCGCGGCATCGTGGACGCGACATCGCAGCTGCAGGCGGCAGGAGTGAGCTCCTGCTGCCCGTGATCCTGGCGCAGTAACGGCGCTTCAGCACCGGTACTGATCTCCTACCAGACAGCCCGGATGCTGAATGACAGCATCTGGGTTGTCTGGTGACGTCACGAGGCCCACCATGCATTGTGGGCAGCATGACAGACAGTTGCCATGGAGACCAGTGTACAGCTATAAGCTGTGTGCTGATCTATTGTATGAACATCGTTCATACAATTCCCCCCTGGGGAAAAGTGTAAAAAGTGTGAAAAAGTAAAAAAAAAAAAAGTGTGAAAAAAGTAAAACGCAAACATAAAATAAAAACACGTACATCGCCCTTTTCCCCTTTACAAACGCCAATCGCCCCAAAAAAGATCAAAAATAAATAAAGTACCCATATTTGGTATCACCGCGTGCGTAGCGACCCACCCTATAAATCTGTCATGTTAATTAACCCGTACGGTGAATGCCGTAAAAAAACAACCCAAAAAACAGTCACAGAATTGCGATTTTTGTTCGTCTCGCAGCACATAAAATGGAGTAAAAAGTCATCAAAAACTCATATCAACATCAAAGTGATGCCAATTAAAATGTCAGTTCATTCCGCAAAAAAAAGTCCTTACACAGCTCTGTATACGGAAAAATTAAAAAGTTCTGGCTATTACAAGATAGCGATGCATAAATATTGTTTTACACAATAAAAACACTTTTTTTTCAAAAAATTGTGCTTTCAAATTAAAAAAACTACATAAATTGGGTATCACCATAATCGTCTCAGCCCACAGAGTAAAACTAACTTGTCACGCACACTGCACGTTGAACGCTATTAAAAATAAAAAACTTTTGCTAGGATTGCAGTATTTTCTTTTCACCCTGCCATTCCAAAAACTTATTTAAAAGCGATCATAAAGTCTTGTCCCCCAAAAAAGTTACGCAATAAAAACGTCAACTCATCCCCAAAAAAGAAAGGTTCCCCTATACCAGCTCCATAAACATAAAAAAATGGAGTTTTGTACATCCCTCAGTAAAGATCCCTTTCATCTTTCCAGTTCATTTGGGGACATCAGCACCTTTGACACATCACCTGGGGTATAAGGCCCGTTGCCTTCTTAGGCGACACTAGGGCGACCAAACGAGTTCGGGCCCGGCCCCCGGTGGGACTATATACCTCCCTGCTGACGCCAGCTGTATCAGTTGGTACCAAAGCCGTGCAGAGAGATAAAGATACACAATCCGAACCCCGTAAAACAAACTTAAGAGGGTGGGACCTGTGTCCCCCAATGAATTGATTAGAAAGGAGTTTTACGGTAATGTACAAAAATCCATTTTTTCCTCGCCAATCATTCATTGGGGGACACAGCACCTTGGATGTCCAATAGCTGGTCCCAGAGGGTGGGCAACTAAAAACTTCATCATGCAGTGACAAGGCATCATTCTCACAGCTACCTTAATGTACCTTAACGCCGAGGTGCTGCAGCAGCCGAGGCCAAGCATAGTCGGGTTAGAACTCGGGATTATGGGCCGAAGCCCATACGACAGCTTCACAATCTGCAAACGCTGGAGAGCCTGAAGTCCAAACCCACCCGCGGCCCCAACTGCTCGAAGGAGCGCGCCGTGACCTGGCGTAACTAGGAACGATCCGGCCTGCCACTGTGGCCAGAGGACGCAAAGGCCCCCAAGGATCCCTCAGAAAAACCAAGAGGACTGTGTGGACCTCAAGGACGCCGAATCAGAGAGGTAGAAACTCGAACGGCCCTGACCCATCGACCTAACCCAAGTAAACACTCGTCCTCCAAAGATTAGAGGAATCGATGGGCAAAAGAGGCAGTATTATGTCTTCATCGAAAAGAAACGATGAAACCATCCTAGGGAGACCTGACGGACAAGGACACATGAGTATCCTCGTCCTTCAGCAACCCCCAGAAAACAGGGGCCTGCAGATAGAGACGCCCGTACAGATAACTTGGTGGACAGAAGTGATTTACCACCTAGAAAGCCACCTTCATAAAAGCTAACACGGGAGACTTCCCGTGGAGGCCCGAAAGGTGCGACTGTAATTTCCAAAACAATAGCATTGCATCCCACGTTATTTATTTTATTATTAATTCGTAAGCCTACGAACCCGTAGGGACAAGGCGTAATGACCCCTGCAAATAGGAAACCTTAACCTGTGAGCGTGGGCCAGCTTGCGCACAAGCAACTCAGCAAAACATAACTCTGCCCTTTCCATGGAGAGGGCAGCCCGAGCTCCCGGCCTGACTGCAAAAAAAAACAAAAAACGGCACCTTTGGAGCGAGTAGCTACCAAAGGGTGAAGTATTCTGGCAACAGACCCAGGAGAACTAGGGCTTGCCAGACCTCAGCACCCAGTTGCGAAACAGCAACCGCGGTACCGTGGGTTGGTGGGAGGGGGCCTGCAACGGAAAGCCCGTGGTCGTAAAAGGTAAAAAGGTTCAAAAGACCGTTTGCAAACAGTCCCCGAGACCGCGTACCACGACTCTAATCCAAGGAAGAAGGCACAACATGTATCCTCCTGGACTTGAGGTACTAGAGACTCTTGTAGGAAGAAGAGGCCGCAGGGTTAAAGCATAGGGGACAGAACCAACCTGCCCCAGACAAGCACCAGCAAGACCACTGCCAACAGCCAGGGGATCCTATCCCAGGCACATACTCGGGCGCTGAGTGATTGAGGAGATACTTCACCTATGTCGAGGGCTCACGTACCGGCCACCTCCTGGCAGGAATGCGAAGCACTATCCGACTGATGAATATGACCAAATTGGTTTTTCCATCCCTTGAAGGGGGGTTTTGCCCTACCAGGGATGTACCACTGCGTGTGCCAGTGAAGGAACAAAAACCCCTTGCAGTTATCGGAAAGAACTGACCAGTCTCTGGAAATGGGTGGCCCCGGATGAACCCAATGAGAGCGCGCTTAAGGAAACAGCTTGGGGATCCAGCACATTGACCAGACGACTGGCTCCCCCGAGTTGACTAGAGACCCCGGCTTCGGTCCGGGAGCTGGGGACGGTGGCCCCACCCCGGAACGCTGGCGTCTGAGGTTATGGTCCCATACAATGTGCAGAGACAGAAAAAACCCTTCCTTGATGTTAATACCGGGAAGGCAAGCCCACAGCCCATGTGAGATGATAGCCTGGGGTGGTAAGGCTGCACCCGCTAACAAGGACATTGGAGACCTGCGCTAACCGAGGCCAGAATTGCCCGCAGCAGGAACTGAGCAGGAGATTCGCAAGAGGACCAACCCATGGAGGCGGTCCTCCAGCTGATCCGAACCCTCGCATGCAACTCTAAAGAACTGCCTGTGCGAAAACCGAAAAAGAGGATCGACTACGCGCTGAAGCTTACAATGGAGATAACCCTCTGAACCACTAGTGAGAATAAATCATCCCTCGATAACTATTTCAAAAATCCCTAATGGATGGAATCTAGACCGGGATTGCGCCAATTTAAACCCAATCCAGGGCGAACGCGCTGCAAACTCCAGGGAATCCTGATGGCAGGGCGCAATTGAGGTGGGACCAAACCCCCTGATGCCAAAGAATCGTCACTGGGGTGACGGCGCTATATGAAGACCCAGGGTGCACACAGCGATGCCAAACAGCAGATCACTGAACAGAGCCAATGTTCGGGCGCGCTATTGTGAACTCGCAGACCACTGATAGACCCGTGCATGAGGGACAAAAAACAACCTGGAATGCCAGATCAGCTGACAAAAAACTCTCTGCGCTCGAACCGATAGGCCACCGCTGACCGAGGGCTCCAAGTGGAAACCGGCCCATGCGCAAACCGGTTGAGATCTTTTAAGGGCTTGACATAGGCCCTAGTGAGCTGCCCTTCATGGGAATCCTAAAGGGATTTGCATACGACCCTTGCTCAGACTAGGAGGCCGGCATAATCCCTCCCTGCTGAGGGAGATTGCCAGAGGGAAACTGCTGCCCGAGCCAGAGCTGCGGGCGCGGAGGCGGCTGCAACCGTGCTGGGAGAGCCAAACCAGGAGAGTCCTGAAGTGGCGAACCTGCGACTTCGGGTACCGCTAACCTGAACCTGCCAGCTCTCCTGAACTGGCCGAAATGCCCCCAACCCAAACCAATTCTCCGGTGGGGCGGGCTCTCAGACCAACTCCAGCTGGACAAAAAGGCGCTTTTCCCGTTCTGCGAGATAATAACGTGAATACCTCTGCACTGGCTTGGTCCTGAGGGGAAGGAGCATATTAACGACCCCCTGTGACCCCCAAAACAACGCTTACTGCCAGCCGATCGGAAGTGCAAACAATAACACTCCTTTGAGGATGGCAACCCCTGCCAAAATTCCACCCCGGAAATGGCGAACGGCCATTGCAATTGGCCGACGCTCTAGCCATAAAATGGGTCAGACACACAATGGAAGGATTTTGGGTGGTGGGGGGGGGGGGTGGGTGTTGTAGGGGACTGCCAGCAAAACTCTGGAGACTGGGGTGGGGGGAAAAAGACGGGGATTCCACAACTCCGCCGGTGGAAGCCTTCTGCACGCTGCCCGCTGCTGGCAGCTGCTACGACCATGACCACATGCAAGCTAACTGCGGGGGAGCAGCGCAGGTCGCAGGGAAAGCCCCGTCCGCCCCCAAGGCGGATCTACAACAATCCATGAGGACGCCTTTCTGTGCCGTTAACAATTAACGCTGCGCCCGGCGGCAGGATGGCCATAGAGCAGCAAAAGCTCTGAACCACTATGAGCCCGATCCACCACGAAAGGGCAAAGAACTTAAGCCATTCTGTAGACACCACACACCAGACCGGGTTATACCCAACATCTGGCAAGCCCATTCACCTTTAAGGCGTGCAGGGAACACCACATACCTGTCGCCGCCGCCCCCAAAGGGGAGTCTCCTCTGTAGGCTGAGACACCCCCACCCTTAGCATGAAGGGAGTCCCCTGACAGCTCTGATAAGGGCTAGACCGCGCCCATCCTTTTAAACCCCTGCCTGGCCAGAGCCAGAGCCCGGGAGACTCCACAGAGGCCGTTAAGGCCGCAGCTTTCCGGCAGGGGCTTGGCCCGCTGCCGACACACCCTCAACCCCTTTGGCCCAACCCCAAAGGACGGTGCCCCCAGAAGGGGCCGATCTAGGCCGGGCTTTTCCGGCAAAGGTTTTTTTTTTTGGGGGGGTTTTTTCGGATAAATGCTGCCGCATCATAACCCCTTTCTGGCCCAAACCCAGAGACGGGGGAGTCCCCCAAAAAGGGCCTATTCGGGCCCCTGGAGCTCTCACATCCTCCCCATAGCCCCCTTGGACCGTGCTGCTCCCATCAACACTCTGTCTGGCAAAAAGCCAGAGGGGGAGGCTCCAAAAGGGGGCCGACTGAGGCCTGATTTTCCCCTGGGCCCCCAATAGCCCAGCAAAGGCTTGGCCGCTCCCCGCATCACATCTCTGTTGGCTCAGAGTCAGAATCAGAGGGGTCCCCCCTTGCAGAGGGTACCCCCTGGAGCTTTCTATCCCGACCCCCTCTGAGGGGGGAGAGATTTTTCGGGTGAAAAAGGGGCAGAAGAACTCTGACCCTCTTACGCAAACACCCCTACGGGCCTGCGCCGGGTGCGGGCCCCTGGGAGGTGCGAGGCTGGGCAGCGAGCAGCGACGGCATATGCTCTATGGCCAAAACCGTAACCTGGGGTACTCTGTACGGGTGGCCACTGCTAGCGAGCGATATGACATGGCCCATTATGGGGCCGCCGACCCCTGACAGGAGGCGCTGGGTCCCGCAGTGGATGGTAGCGGAGCAGCGCAAAGGGCACAAAGTGCCCCGGGGCTAGCCAAAAAGATATCTGGGGCAATGGGCGCCGGCAAGCAATTTGCCAGTTCGGCAGGCGTTTAAAACACTTTTTCCCGAAAAAGGGGGATGGTGCAAAACGCAGGGGCAGGGATGGGTGGCCCCCCAGGGGGGCAACTTACCCTCCCCCGATGCTTGCCTTCCCACCGAGGGGGGGGGGGGGGGCCCGCCCCCAAAACCCCCCCCCGGGGGCCGCCCCATCCAGGGGGGGGCCCGGGCCCCGGGGGGGCCCCCCAGGGGGTTTTCCGGGAACCGGGCCCGTTGCGGAGGCCGCCCCCCAGAAGCCGGGGGGCTAAATTTGCGCCGCCCGGCCCGCGTGCGGGCCGCGGCCCCCCGAGCGACGGAACGCCGCTGGAACGCCGCGGGGGGGTAAGCGGTACCAGCAGCCCCCGAGAGGCCCATTCGCCCCCCGCACCCGGCCGGAACACAACACGCGGTACCCCCAGGGAAACGCCGCGGCCCCGCATGGTTGTCAAACGCCAGCGCCGCACGGCAACCTTCCGCTGCCTCAGGGAGCTTAGTATGAGGGGAATATTCCCCCCCCCCCCCCCCCTCGCTGGGTCCCCGGCGGGGGGAAAACCGCGCTGGGACCCAAAACCTTTTAAACAGGCGCTACCCCCAGCGCCCAAAAGTCCCTGCCCGTGCCCGGGGCTGGGGGCCCAAGGGGGGGGAAACCACCCCGCTAGGGAAGCCCCCCCCAATACCTGGGGAAACAGGGGCAACACAGAGAGGACACAGGAAAACGGAATTCCTGCGGCCACCCAAAATGTATTAAAGGAAAAAATCCCCGACCACCTCCAAAATCAGAGGAGGTCGGGGTACTCACCAAATCCGACGTCTTCGGGCGTCGCGGCATCACCCCTTCGGTACCATAACACACAACGGTGAGGTTACCGGAATCCATAAAAAGGCCGCGGAGGCGGCAGGTGGGGACGGGTGAGCGGCGGGGAGGAAGACCAGCCAGCACTCGCACAGACTGGGTTCCTAACGCCCTCAGGGGGGACAGCGTCACGGCCCAGTTACGCGTCGACGGCCCCCCTGACAGGTGATAGCCAGGGGCTCGATCACCTTCCTCCAGGTGAGAGCCGGGTGCTCAATCACCTTCCCAGGTGAGAGCCGCAAACCGGGAGGACCCGGGCGCTCCATCACCTTCCTGCAGGTGAGAGCCGTGTGCTCAATCACCTTCCTGCAAAGGAAAGAAAAATAACAAAAACTCTGCAGAGCTGGAGAGCAGCGTCTGCCTCCTACAGACACTAGGCTGAAAACTGATCAGTCTGGCGTCAGCAGGAGGGATATAGGCCACCGGGGTGGGCCCGACTCGTTTGGTCCGCCTAGTGTCCGCCTCTGAAGGCAACGGCCTATACCCAAGGTGCTGTGTCCCAAGGTGCTGTGTCCCCCAATGAATGATTGGCGAGAAATAAAAAAAGTTATGGCTCTCAGACTGCGGTGATGCAAAACGTGTTTTCATTTTCAAATAAAAGTGTTTTTATTGTGTAAAAGCAGTAAAACATTAAACATATATACAAGTGTGGTATCGCTGTAATCGAATCAAAATGCTGAGTAAAACAAGCATGTCAATTATACCGCACAGTGACAGCTGTAAAAAATAAAAATAAAAAACACTACCAGGATTACTGTATTTTGTACAAAATGCTTCACAAAAACCTTAATAAAAAGTGATCAAAGCATCATATGCCCCCCGTAATAGTACTATTAAAAACATCCACTCATCTCCTAAAAAACAAGCCCACAAGCAGCTCCATATGCAAAAAATTAAGAAAGCTATGGCTGTCAGAATAGACATAAAACAAACAACATAAAAAAGCAACATTTTATAAAACTCGCTTCTATTGTGTAAAAGTAATAAAACATAAAAAACTATATAAAATTTATATCATTGTAATTGTACCGACCCCCATAGTAAAGTTATCCCGTCATTTATCCCGTATGGCGAATACTGTAAAAATGAAGCCCAAAAACAATGGCGGAACTGCGTTTCCCCCCTCCATTTCCATGGCCCAATGCTAAAAAAAAACTACGGAACACCTGTGCGCCCAAAATGCAAAATACACCCTTAGATGAGATCCCTGAGGGGTGTTGAATCCAAAATGGGGAAACTTCTGGAAGGTTTCACCTGTTCTAGTACTTTGGGGGCTTTGCAGATGCGACATGGCCCCACCAATATCTGTGCGGCAAAAGCCAAATAGCGCTCCCTCCCTTGTACCCCCTGCCATGCGCCCAAACAGCAGTTTACACCCACATGTAGGGTATTGCCGAACTTGGAAGAAATTGTGTAACACAATTTTGGGGCTTTTTTTCCAAGATTCCTTGTAAAAATTAAACATTTTCAGCTAAAATTGCAGATTATTGGAAAAAAAAAAATTATTTTATTTCCAGAGCCGAATGCTAAAAACATTTGTGAAACACCTGTGGGGTAGATATACTCACTACACCTCTAGATATATTCCATAAGGGGTGTAGTTTCCAATATGGGGTCTTTTTAGGGGTATTTATTAAGTTTTGGAACCTTAGGGTGTCCGCAAACCTGAAATGGCCCCTAAATAAAATCTTAATGAAAATGAGGCCCCAGAGTCCAGTAGGTGCACCTTCTATTCTGGGGCTTGTGGTTGAGCCAAATAATGCACTAGGGCCACATATGGGATATCTCTGAAAACGGCAGAATCTGGGGAATCAATATTGATTTGCATTTCCCTGGTCACATTTACCGTATTGTTGTCCATAATGTATAAAGATTGAAAATCTGCAAAAAAAAAAGTGAAATTTTTAAATTTCACTTCCACTTTGCTTTAATTCCTGTGAAACACCTAATGGGTTAATAAACTTCCTAAATGCGGTTTTTAATACTTTAAGGGGTGTAGTTTCTTAGATGAGGTCATTTATGTGGGTACCTAACATACAGGCCAATCAAAGTCATGTTAGAACTGGACTGGTCCCTAAAAAATATATATTGGAAATTTTCTTGAAAATTTGAAAATTACTACTAAATTTATAAGTCCCCTAATGTCGTAAAAAAAAAAAAAAGACATTTAAAAAAATTATGCCAAACTACAGCAGACATATGGTAGATGCTAGTTATAAACTATTTTGAGTGGAATAACTATCTGTCTTACATACAGAAATTTTTGAAGTTTGAAATTGGTAAATTTTTCACATTTTTCACGATAGTTTGATATTTTTCACAAATACACAAGCATTTTTTGGACCAAAATTTCTTACTATCTTAAAGCACAATGTGTCACGAGAAAACAATCTCTGAATCACATGGATAGGTTAAAGTGTCAAAAAGTTATTCTCACATAAAGTGACACATGACAGATTTCAAAAAATGGGGCTCTGTCAGAGAGGCCAAAACTGGCTCCAGCGTTAAGGGGTTAACCATGACAGAACAATGATATGATCCCAGGGAGGAATCGCTGATGTCAGGGCATAAGCCGGACAGCTGCCCTGTGGCAGTTAGAACCTCACTGATGTGCTCTCCTCCTCGCGGTTCTCTACTGATAGTCAATGACCACCTGGTTTTGTAAGCTTTATACCTACAAAATCGTGTGAGCAATGCTTAAGGTGCATATCACTGGCCTTGAAATCCAGAGGATCAAAGCCTATTTTTTACCTGATTTTTACCAAGTGGAGTCAGACTATTCCCCACTTCTTACAGGTTTCCTCTTTGTCCTCTTTTATGGGCAGCTACACCATGATTTCTTAGTGAAGCTAAAAGCCCAACTCATCTTTGCTCTACAGAACCCATTACTGATTAATGAGTTTGTGAACAGTTATGAATGCAGGAGAGGAGAGGAATCACCTGGAGATGTGAGAGGCTGCAGATCCTCTATCTTGACGTCCTTGTACAGATACTTGTGTTCTTCTAAATACTCCCACTCCTCCATGGAGAAAGAGATGGCGACGTCCTGACACCTTATAGGAACCTGACACACAAAATGATACAGTCATTACCCAGACCCCTCCAGTGGTGTTACCATATAATGTCCCAGCATTCCCAGCAGCAGTGTCACCTCTCCAGTCAGCAGCTCAATGATCTTGTTGGTAAGTTCTAGAATCTTCTCTTCATTAATTTCTCTCTGTACCAGGTAGTGAGGTTGGGGCCCCATGATTGGGGCCTCTATTACAGTGGACTCACTAGAGGTCTTCTTCATTACTGTGTATTCCTGTTTATGGAGAGAAACATTAATAATTATCACTACAAATATTACCAGAGCCCCCCTCCCCTCTCCAGTCATATCATCTGTTATTACTATAGATAAGAATGATGTAATGTGACATCATCAGAGCCCCCTCCCCTCTCCAGTCATATCATCAGTTATTACCATAGATAAGAATGATGTAATGTGACATCATCAGAATCTATATTTACTATTTTGCCATAGGCAAACTTAAACTCTATCAGTTCTCTATCTATTAAACACTAAAACGTAACTTTTATTATATCTAACTCTTAACCTCTATACACACTATTTAAAAACCTGATCTCTAACCTCATCATTTAACCCTTTTTGCTTCTGAAAGAGGGAATAACTCCCTTTCTATCATCAAGTCTGGTGGAACCTCACCCATTAACAGGAGAGCCTTATATCTACAGCAAAGTACTAGCTTCAGTAAGGGATCCCAAGCCAACTACTTGGGCAATCATCCCTAATCTCATAGACACAGAACAAATAAGGCCCCCTTGTGACACCCCTGCAGCAGGTGACACTTGTAGACAATTTTTTGGAGATTATATCATCAGAATCTTTCCCCTCTCCAATCATATCATGTTATTACTATAGATAAGAATGATGTAATGTGACATCAGAGCCCCCTCCCCTCTGCAGTCATATCATCTGTTATTACCATAGATAAGAATGATGTAATGTGACATCATGAGAATCTCTTACCTCTCCAGTCATATCATCTTTTATTACCATAGATAAGAATGATGTAATGTGACATCATCAGAGATCCCTCCCCTCTCCAGTCATATCATCTGTTATTACCATAGATAAGAATGATGTAATGTGACATCATCAGAGCCCCCTCCCCTCTGCAGTCATATCATCTGTTATTACCATAGATAATAATAATGTAATGTGACATCAGAGCCTCTTCCCCTCTCCAGTCATATAATCTGTTATTACCATAGATAAGAATGCTGTAGTGTGACGTCACCAGAGCCCCCTCCCCTCTCCAGTCATATCATCTGTTATTACCATCGATAAGAATGATGTAATGTGACGTCACCAGAGCCCCCTCCCCTCTCCAGTCATATCATCTGTTATTATTACCATTGTAGGAAGGCACAAGGTATTATTGTTGTCGGACTGTATGTGTCACCGATCTGCCTGAGGTCGGTAAAGTAAAACATTTATTCTGGTGTCAGTGGCAGTAGGACATTGACACATTTGTATTAATAGTATTGCAGCAATACCGTTATATGGGTCACACTTTTACTGGAGGAGTCAGAAGAGTTGGGTGGGATGACTGCTCCCACATTCCAGGCCAGGGCTTACCAGGCATATATAAGGCCAGCAGGCTCAGGTGGTGTGGGGCGTGGTTCCCTGTCTGACCAAACTGCTCAGTCAAGTGAGTGGTTGTGCGAGAGCCAGAGCTGGGCCTGGATAACCCTGGACAATTAGATCTACATGCAGGTTTTCTAACCCTGGGAAACAGAGTACAGTACTGTACCTATAACAGAGACTGTGAGTGCTATTATGTTTGTTTTCGGCTGAAGCAAGCCCTCACATTTATTTTCCTGGTTTTGTACTGTTCCAATAAAGCCGGCAGTGTTTCAATTCAAAAAGGACTGCTATCGTTTGAGTTAATTCCTACAATTGGTGTTTTGGATGCAGGTATCATCCTGTAATAAGAGACTGCAGGTTCTGGGTTAAGGCGGCTGCTACCTTAAAAAGCCAGACTGGTGTAATGGAGGAGTTGTTAAAGCACCTGGTGCAGGTCAGCACCCAACAGCAACAGGCCCATGCAGAGTCCGTGCGATCGCAGCAGGAGACTAACCAGCTCCTCATCAGGCAGATGGCCATCATGGAGGAAGCTATTCGGGAGAAGGAGACCCCAGCTACACCCCGCCCGGAGGAGGGACAGCAGGTGCGGAAAAGGGTACGAGTTGCCCTGCAGAAGATGACCCCAGAGGACGACGTGGAGGCCTTCCTTACCGTCTTTGAGGGAATTACTGAATGGGAAAGACTACCAGCTCCACAGTGGGCAGAGTTCCTTTCACCGTTTCTCACAGGCAAGTCTCAAAATGCTTTCTATGACTTATCTCTGCAGGATGCCAGGGAATACCCTCGACCAGTGATGGCGAACCTTTTCGAGGCGGAGTGCCCAAACTGCAACCCAAAACCCAGTTATTTATCGCAAGCTGCCAGCACGGCAATTTAACCTGAATAACGAGGTGACGTCTTCATTCTTTCACAGCAGAAGAAAGCTGAGCATACAGATACACACATACACACAGACACAGAGACACACATACACACACACATACACAGAGACACACAGATACACACACATACACATACACAGAGACACACTTGACCACAGAAAAAGGACAGTACACCTTTAAAGATCACACACTCTACACAAAAACCAAACAAAACACACAAGAACACACACCCACAAAACCGCAATCACAAACACCACCACAGTACCATTAAAAGCACAAAGATACCCCACAAAACCCGCAAAGACACACGAAAACAGCCCCAGATACCAAGACACTAGTTCCACTTTAATTACAAAAGATAACCAGACACAGATCCCCCCACAGAAATTTTTCAAACCAGAATCACAGATACCCACAGATGAACCCACATAACAATAACAAAAATACACCACACAAAAAATACAACTTTCCCACAGAAAAGTACAACAATAAAACACAAACACACACAGAACACACATACACACAACAACAAAGAACCTAGATAACACAAACAACACACACCCAAAACACACAAACACACAAAACCCACACAAGAACCAGACACAAAATACACAAAACACAGACACACACAGAGATATACACACAGACACACACACACAAACACAGACACACACACACAAACACAGACACACACAGACATAGATACACAGACACACACACAGATACACACAGACAAAGATACACACAAAGACCACACAACAACACACAAAGAACACATAAAAAGACACAAATAAAACACACACAACACAAAAAAACCCCAAACATACAAGGATACAAAACAAACAGAGACACACACAGATACCCACACACACAGATACACAGACACACACACAGAGATACACACATACAGATAGATCCACACACACACACACACACACAAAAACCCAAAGATAAACCAACACAGAACACACAATACACACACTACAAAAGGGACACACCCTACACAAGAACAAATACCCCACAGATTACCCCAAACAACACAAACAGAAAAAATCCCCAAAAAACCAAAAAAAAATAAAAAACCCCAAAAAACCCACCAGAAACAGATACCAATACACACAAACCACACACAAAACAATACACACAAAAACCCCAAAACACAAGATACACGATACAACAGATAACAAAAACACACACACAACCAGAGACAAAGATACCCACAACCACACAAGATAAAACCAACACAGAAACACATAAAAGGGCACCACCACAGGCAACACACAATAAACCAACACACAGACACACACAGATAGATACACATACAGACACATACAGAGACAACCACTTTCCCAAAAGACTCACAGAAAACACAAAAACAAAGCATACACAGAACACACACAATAAACACACAACAGTAAAGACAAATTAAACACACAGATACAGATAGATACACACACATATAAAGACAGATACACAGACACAGATACACACATACACACAAAACAAAAAAACATACACCAAAACAAATACAGACAAAACACACAGACACAAAAAACACAGACGTACAAAGAGACACACAGACACCACACGATAATACACACAAACACACACATACACAACACAAGATCCAAAATACAGACAGATCACAGGACCCCACACAAAGACAAACAGATACACACAAACACACATACAGACAGATACACACAGATACACACATACACAGACACACACACAAAACACCAAAAACAAAAACCCCCAAACCACAAACAAAAAGACACAAAAATAAACATACAAAAACCCAAAAAATTACCACAAACCCCCGGGAAAACCCACAAAAACAACAAAATACACACAAAACACACAACACAGAACACCACAAAATAGATCCAAACATACACAGATACACACAGACACACATACATACACAGAGAGACACACACAGATACACACATACAGAGATACAGACATACACAGACACAGACACACACACAGATATACACAAGCGACACACACACAGATACACACATACATAGACACACACACAAATACAGATACACACACAGATACAGACATATACACACAGACACAGACAAATAACACAATCAGCATATACACAGAGCCCACAACAATACACACATACACAGAGAGACACACACAGATACACACACACAGACACACACATACACAGACACATAGATACAGACAGATACACAGAGACACAGATACACACACAGATACAGACAGATACACACAAATACAGATACACATACACACAGATACAAACACACACAAACACACACAGATACACACAGACACACGGGCGCACAAAAACCAGAGAACCATACACAGAAACCAAAACAAATACACAATCCCCACAAATACACACATACACAGGCACACACACAGATACACACAGAGACACACACACAGATACACACATACACATGCACACACACACATGCACACACACAGATACACACATACACAGCCACACACACAATCCCAACCAAACACACACATACACACACCTTTAGACACACACAAAAAAATAGATACACACAAAAAAAGAAAAACACACACAGATACAGACATATACACACATACACAGAGACACATACACAGAGAGACACAGATACACACACAGATACAGACAGAAACACACACAAACATACACACACAGATACACACACATACAAAGACAAACAGATACACACAAACACACATACAGACAGATACACACAGACACACAGTTACACAGACAGATACATAGATACACACAGACACACACAGATGCAGATACACACGCCCCAAATCACAGACACACAAAAACAAAAAAAGATAAAATCCCACAGACACACAAAGAACACACATACCAGAGCAAACACAAAAAAAAGAACAAAAACAAAAACAAAAACCCCAAAAAAGGATACACACAGACACACACACAGAAACACACACACAGCCAGATACAGACAGATACACACACAGATACAGACATATACACACACAGATACAGACATATACACACATACAAAGAGACACACACATACACAGAGACACACACACAGATACACTCATACACACACAGAGATACACACATACACAGCCCACACATACACAGACACACACACAGATAAATACACACAAGTTTAAGCACACCAGATCACACAGAGACGATCACACAGACACAAGAACACAATAACACACACGGGGAAACCCCAGTACACACATACACAGAACACACAGACCAAAACAACCCCAGAACCACAATACAACAGAACCCAAAACAGACACAACCCACACAAAACACAAAAAATACAACAGACACAGAACCCCAAAAAGACATACAAATACACAGAGACTCACAGAGACACACACATACACAGAGACACACAAACATAGAGACACACACGTACACAGGCACACACATACACAAATACTCACAGCCCACACCAACACAGAATAACAAAATAAACACTAAAAGATACAACAAGATACACACACTAAAACAGAGATCACACAAACACAGAAAAACACAGATACAAAAAAGATCACACACACCAAAATAAAAAAAAAAACACAAAAAAGACACAGACACACAGAGATACACACAAATACAGATACAGACTATACAAAAGGGGACACACAAAAGTACCACAGACCAAAAGACCAATTACACACACACAAAACATACACAACGATACACACACACAAAACACACATACAAAAAAAACAGATACAAAAAACACACTAAACAGATCAACCAAAAAACACACAAACCAACACACACACACACACACATACACAGAGATACTCACAGACACACACAGATACACACATAAAAAGCCCCACACACACATATACAGACACACACAGACACAGATACAGACAGATACACAGAGAAACAGATACACACACACAAACATACACACACAGATACACACAAACAGACAGATACACACAGACACACAGTTACACAGACAGATACATAGATACACACAGATGCAGATACACACAGACACACACACAAACACACACAGATACACACATAACCAGACACACACACACAAACACACACAGATACAAACAAATACAGACAGATACACACAGATACACACAGACACACATACATACACAGAGAGACACACACAGATACACACATACACAGAGATACAGACATACACAGACACACACACAGATATACACACACAGCGACACACACACAGATACACACATACATAGACACACACATACACAGACACACACACAAATACAGATACAGACAGATACACACACAGATACACACACATACATATACACACACAGATACACACAGATACAGACATATACACAGAGACACACACAGATACACACATACACAGAGAGACACACAGACACACACAGACACACACACAGACACACACATACACAGACACATAGATACAGACAGATACACAGAGACACAGATATACACACAGATACAGACGATCACGAACACAGATACACAAAACAGATACACAAAAATTTACCACAAAAACAGAAAATTCAAAAAAAACCCCCATACCAAGATCACAAAACTCAAACAAAAAACCAAAAGAACACAAAAACAAACACACAGATCCCCACAAAAACAAAACCCCCAAACAGATACACACACAAAAACACACAAAACCACAAAAACAACAAACAAACATACACAAAAAACCAATACACAGACCACACCCAATACAAAATACACAACAATAAACAAAACACAACACAGAAACACAGATACACCAAAACAAAACAAAAAACCACAAAAAATACACACAACGGACACACACACAAACACACATACAAAGACAAACAGATACACACAAACACAACAGAACAGAAAAAACACACATTTACACGACAATACATAGAACACACAGAAAAAACAAACAAATACCAAAAAACCACTCAAGACAACACACCACAATAATCCACAAGTACAACATACAAAAACAAAACAACACAGAAAACACACATCACAGACACACACAACCCCACACACACAAAGACCCACACAGACACACACAGGACACACATACAAAAACAAACAATACAACCAACACAAAAAGGACCACAAAAAGATACACACACAGATACACACATACACAGAGACACACACACACAGATACACACATACACAGATACACACATACACAGATACACACATACATACACACATACACAGAAACACACACACATACACAACCAAAAAACACCCAGCCACAAAAACGACAGTACACACATCACAAAAACCCAAACACAGATACACACATACAAAGAGACACACACATACACAGAGACACACACAGATACACTCATGCACACACATATACACACACAGAGATACACACATACACAGCCCACACATACACAGACACACACACAGATAAATACACACCAATAACACCAAAAACAAACAGAACACACAACAACAAAAATACAAAAATACACAGAGACAACAAAATACAAAATACACAGGGGCCACACAGAACACACAGAACAAAAAGCAACCAACAAACACCAGTACACACAAACACAAAAGAACCCAACACAGACAAAAACACCACATACACACACAAAGACATACAAATACACACAGAGACTCACAGAGACACACACATACACAAAGACACACAAACACAGAGACACACACGTACACAGGTACACACACAGATACACACATACACAGAGATACTCACAGACACACAGATACACACACAGAATAACACACAGATACACACATACACAGATGCTCATAGACACACAGAAAACCCAACACACATAAATAAAAACACAAAATCACAAAAAATACCCCCAAAACAAACACACAGAGAAACATACACATACACAGAGATACACACATATACAGAAACACACACAGATACACACACACACAGTTAGATGCACACAGATAGATACACACAGACACAGACACACAGAGATACACACAAATACAGATACAGACATATACACAGAGACACACACACACGGACACCACACACACAATAAACACACAGAAACCCCCCCCCCCCCCCCCCCCCCCCCCCCTCCCTTCCCGATCAAAAAAAAACCCCCCCCCCCCAGACAAAACACAATGCA
The DNA here is from genome assembly GCA_025379985.1 of Phyllomedusa bahiana. Classification (NCBI taxonomy): domain Eukaryota; kingdom Metazoa; phylum Chordata; class Amphibia; order Anura; family Hylidae; genus Phyllomedusa; species Phyllomedusa bahiana. Next base: position 3,120 of record JAODAL010020333.1, on the reverse strand, counting down.
AAAAAAACCCACACAAAACACAAAAAACCAAAATTACAACACAAACACACCGAATCCACAACACACACAAACACAAAAAACACAACACCACACACAAAAACCCCAGAACAAAAAAAAACCAGAAAACACAAAACAATACAAAGATACCACAGACCCCAGAAAACACAAAACACCACCCCAAGAAACACAAAACAGAAAGATACCACAGACACACAGTTCACAACAGATCATAGAAACACAAGAACACACAGAAAACACAAAAATCACATACACACACAAACACACACACAGATACACACATAACCAGACACACACACACAGATACAAACAAATACAGACAGATACACAGACACAGATACAGTATACACACAGATAAACACATACAAAGAGACACACACAGATACACACATACACAGAGAGACACACAGACACACACATACATACACAAACCCATATGTACACAGATACACACACAAACACACAAACAGAAACATACAAACACAGCGACACACACACAGATACACACATACACAGAGAGACACACACACAGATACACACATACATACACAGACACATATATACACACAAACACACATACAAACAGAAACACACAAACACAGCGACACACACACACACAGATAGATCCACACAGACACACACACAGATACACACACACAGATACACACACAGACACATAGATACACACAAATACATATACAGACAGATACACACAGATACACACACAGATACACACAGACACAGATACACACACAGATACAGACAAACATACACAGATACACACACAGAAACCGATACACACAGACACACAAACACTGACAAAAACACATACACACAAATACACACATAGAGACACACACAGACACACACATACACAGATACCCACAAACACAGAGACACACAAAAAAAAACTTACAAAAAAACCACAGACAAAAAAGATACACACACATACACAGAGACACACACATACACACACAGATACACACATACATAGAAACACACACAGATACACACATACACAGCCACACACACATAGATACACACAGATAGATGCACACACAGATACATACACACACACACACAGATACAGACATACACACACATACACAGACACATAGATACACACAGATACACAGATATACACACAGATACAGACAGACACACAAAATACACCACAAGAGAACACAACAATAAAACAAACCAAAAAAAAAAAACAGATACACCAAAAAACCACATACGCAGATACACCACCCACAGAAACACACACAAAACAAAAAAACACTAAAAAAACACACACAGATACCCACAAACACAGAGACACACACAGATACACACATACACAGAGATACACACATACACAGGCACACACACACAGATACACACATACACAGAGATACACACATACACAGGCACACACACAGATACACACACAGACACACACACACAGATACACACACAGACACACACAGAAAACAAAACACAGACACAAACGGGAACACACAAGAACACATACACAGACACACACAGAGATACCCCTACCACAGAGATAAAAATACACAGACACAACATACTTACTTCAAGGGAGGTGCAGGACCCTAACTGGAACCCAGCCCACGTCCTCCCCTGCTTGACGGCCCCCTAGGGGGCAGACGGCCTTGGCGACATCCCTCGCGCTAGAGGCGGGGGCCGTGAAAAGTAAATAGCGACCCCCGGGTCAATATCAAATGAACCCCAAAACCACAAATCAAACCAAGGGAGAAAGTAAACAAGCCGGGGCCAAAAAGTCAAAGGGGACGAGGTACAATAACGGAGACAACCGGGGGTCGGGAAACGGGCCGAGGCCGGTACACAGATAAGCAAATAAACACAATACACAGAACCAGTAACAAAAAGTAGCCGGAATATAAAGGGGCCAGCCCCCAGCCTTCAGGGGTTTTAAAGGGGAAATTCCTGGATACCCCCCCTGCAGCTGATTGGAGCGGCCCCCGGGGCCCCCCCTTTGGCAGGGGGACCCCCCCTGTCAGGATGGTTTGGGCGTCTGTCACTCAAAACTGTTAGGAGCATGGTATCGGGGTGAGATCGAGCATCGCTGCTGCACCTTTGATCCCTGCAGCCGGCACAGCCCAGCCCGCCACTACACAACCACCCCCGATAGTTTACACACCACCAGATAATACACACAGACAACACCAGTACACACAAATACAGACAGATACACACACAGATACACACTACAAAAGGAGACACAAAGCACACACAGTCAGACAGTACACAGAACACAGATAACCACAGATACAGATCCCCGAAAAAACAGTACACACAAAACCAGATACACACAAAACACAGATCAGACAGATACACACAAACAGTACACACAACACACAGATCACACCCCAAGAAAACAGTACAACAAAACAGATAAAACAAAACCACAGAAAATACCCACAAACACAGATACAACAACACAAAACCACATACACAAAGCACACATAGAGACCACAGAAAACACACAAAAACACAATACCCACATACACACACAAGACACACAGAGCACACACTACCAGATACCCACAAACACGGCACCACAAAATAACCATCACAACTACAACAAATACACACATCACAAAACACAGATACACACACATACACAGACACATAGATACAGACTGTCACGTTTACTGGCCACAAAGCCAGAAACCCCTGGACAGGGGTTTCCCAGGGCCCACCGGGGGCAGAGATGGCAGTATTTGCGGCGGGTACGATGAAACTGATGCAGTACTTTTAATGGAACCCGCCCCGGGGTGAAACAATTACACAGCAGAATAGTGAAGGTGCAGCGAAGGAGTTCAGCAGGATAAGGTGCCTGGACAGCGCCAGAATGCAACTTTAAGCGCGGCATTAGCAGACACCTGGAAAACCAGGGGGAACCCCCATAGCAGCAAGGTCAGTTTTAATGAAAAAACATAAAGGGAACTGCCCCCAGAGTCCAGGGGGAAGCTCCTTATGAAGGAAAGGGTCAGGGGTCACGGGGGAAGCAGGAGCACTGTGTGATAAAGCCGCAGGCTGGCCCGGCCGCGCCCTAGGGTGCACCCCCCAAAACCA